>NKZA01000013.1:0-240719 GCA_002374405.1 Metschnikowia cubensis
GTTAAAATACAAAGATTTACCTAACTCCAGAGTCAGCTGTCACCCTGACCACATAAGGAAACAACCCCCGGACGAACCCTAACAACTCACGAAATGGGCGTGTGGCGTAGTTGGTAGCGCGTCTCCCTTGCAAGGAGAAGGTCATTGGTTCGATTCCGATCTCGTCCACTTTTCTTTTTTTTTGGAAATTTGTTATAACCGAAATGAACCTAAAGATTCTTTTTTTTTTCTTAGCTTATCACTGGGATATACTCTGTCTACTTGGAAGTAGTTATCTATAGTGGATGGGCTGTGGTTTCGCGTCTCAGCTCTCATCTCAAACGCGCTCGCAATAACAAATTTAAAACCCTATCAACATCAACAATGCCTGGGTACGTAACGCAATGGTACCCATTTTATCAGAGTGTCTTCTCAGTAGCTGGCCAAATATAGAGTACTAACTTTCTAGGGAAATCGTGTCCTTGCAAGCAGGTCAGTGTGGTAATCAGGTGGCACTCCAGTACTGGAACCAGTTGGCCCTTGAGCACGGTATCCAAGCAGACGGTACACCCCTCAAGCCAAACCAAACCACACACTCTCAGGGTGACATCCCTGATACGTTCACGGATCCCACTAAAGCTTTCAGCGAACAGGTGCCCGACAAAACCGACGTGTTCTTCACATACAGTGAGCAAAACAAGTACACCCCCAGATCCATTTTAATCGACCTAGAACCATCCGTGATCGGCAAGTGTCTAACGCAGTTGCCAATGGTGAACCAAAGAAACATCCATTTGAGTGACAATGGAACTGGAGCAGCCAACAACTGGCAACATGGACATTTGTACGCTTCCCAGCATGAAGAGGACCTCATCAACTTGGTAGACCGTGAGTTGGACAAGTGTGACAACTTCAGTGCTTTCCAGCTTTTCCACAGTGTTGCAGGCGGTACTGGGTCTGGGTTGGGCAGCTATCTACTTGAATTATTGAGTGATAGATATGGGAGTAAGAAGTTGATCACCACGTTCCTGATATTCCCTTCAAATGATAAAACCTCGGACGTGGTTGTGCAGCCCTACAATACGGTGTTGACCTTAAAGCGACTCATAGACTTCAGTGATGCAACCTTTGTTTTTGATAATGATTCCTTGAATTCTGTGGAGTCTTTGTTGTTGTCTCCAAGCTATAGCACTAAGGAACACCAAACAGGAGCATTTCAAAACGAAAACAAATTGATTGCTTACATTGCCAGTGGAGTTTCCAACCCGCTTCGGTTCCCCAGTTATATGCACAGCTCTTACGAGAGCATCATCTCTACATTGGTGCCCACCCCAGACCTCAAATTTCTCTCATCAGCAATAGCGCCTTTTTCCAGCATTCCAGGAACTACCCCAAGAAGCAAGCACACCAGCTTAAAGGAAAATGAAATCATTATGGAATTACTTAATGACAAGTACAAGATGAACCATGTTGGCGAGCCTCCAAAATACATTTCCATGCTTGATTATATTGTTGGTGACACCATCGATCAGCAGGAGTTGCGGAAGGCCGCCATACGAGCACAACAACGCGTGCTGTTTGTGCCCTGGACTTCCTCGTCCATCAACTTCGTCAATGGCCGTCAACTGACATACATTTCCAGCCAATCAACACACAGCAACGAGCTTAGTGGCTATCAAATCTCCAACAATACGTCTATCACGCAGCTCTTCTCCAAAATCGTCCGACAATACGATCTCCTTGCGAGAAGGGCCGCCTACATTAATTTTTACACAGAGACAAATGACAAGGAGGAAAGAACTCGTGTATTGGATTCGTTCAATGAATGCAAGGAAAGTGTATTGGCTACCATTGATGAGTATAAGGCATGCACGTCTCTCAGCTATTTGGAAGATGGGTTCTTGGACGATGATGATGATATGATGGTATGAAACAACCTGTATGCAAATCCCATTTTGCCGGTTCGAACAAGTCCAAATACGATGATCTCCGGATAGTATGGTTAGAATTCGTCCAGTGCTTATTAATGACGATTACTGTGGATCTCACATATGGTTCTGCAGAATGACGCGCACGAGCCTCACTTATCAGTATAAGAGGACGCGGCCGCTGCAGTGAAACTTCAACCTCACCAAGCACAATGTCTCATTTGATTTCTAAAAGAGCCAAGTCTCGCTCTAGAACCCACTTCGCTCTCGACAATCTCGAAAATGCCCCTAAAAACTTCAAGGCGCACCCTGCCCCTCTTCGCTTGGACTATGGAACTCCAAACGCGGGGTTCTTCCCTATCAATTCTATCAAAGTGGACGTCAAAGACTATCCCTTTGAGGAATCGAAGGAGTATGTGGAGTTTTCGGGCATTAAGAAGCTGCAGCTGAACATTGCTGTTTCGATTGAAAAGCACTCGGAGGACAAGAATCTCATTGATTTGGCCACGGGGTTCCAGTACTCATTAGTAACAGGTATCGCACCATTGCTTCAGTTCACCAAGGATGTGGTCAATAGAACCAACCAGCCTGCTTATGACGATTGGACCACGATTCTCTCCACGGGAGCAGGAGACGGCTTGAACAAAGCCATCGACGTATTTTTGGATGAAGGTGACGTTGTTTTGATGGAGGAATTCACATTCACACCTATCTTGCAATGCGTGCAGAATGCAGGAGCAATTGCGATTCCCACTAAATTACGCTTTGGTTCCGACCAAACTGATAGTGATGGAATAGATTTCGACTATTTGAAGAATTTGTTGGAGAACTGGGACCAAATCCACCCCGAGCACAAGGGTAACAAGCCTAAGGCCTTGTATACGATCTCATCTGGCCAAAACCCAACAGGACTCACGCAAACCTTGGAATTCCGGAAAAAGATTTACAGCTTAGCACAGACCCATGACTTTGCAATCATCGAAGATGATCCGTATGGGTATTTGACTCTTGAGCCATACAAAAACGGAATCCAACCACAAGACTGGCAGAACTTGAGCGTTGGTGAGTACTTGGAAAAGCATCTCATTCCATCTTACATCACTATAGACACAGACGGAAGGGTTCTCCGCGTGGAGACCTTTTCAAAACTTTTTGCTCCAGGTTTGAGATTGGGTTTTCTTGTTGGGCATAAGGATGTCATTGACGCAATTGAAAAGTATGCCAATGTGGTCACGCGGTCTCCGTCTGGAGCTTCGCAGGTTTTGTTGAACAATATCATCGAGCAAAAATTCAAGGGCGTCGATGGCTGGTTGGAATGGATTCTTAAGCTCCGTAAGGTGTACACCGACCGCAGAAACACTTTGCTCAAGGAGTTGTATGAGCTGAAGGCATTCAAGGCAGGCCAATTCGAGGTGATCGACCCTAGAGCAGGAATGTTTGTGAGTGTGATCATTAACTTCCCAGAAGGGACAAATAGTTTGAAGAAAATCGAGCTCCTCGAATGGAAATTCCGTGCTTACGGTGTTGGAGTTGTTACCGGCTACAATATGGCTGTGGACAAACAATTCAGCTTAGCCCGAGGCAACTTCTTCAGGTTGACATATGCCCCAGCCAGCTCCATTGAGTCGTTGGCAGAGGGGGCCAAGAGATTTGCAAGTGCCGTCTCGGATTTCTTCGAAGCAGGCTTAGAATTCTAAGCAGCAGAAATAGAAGCAGAAAACTGAACTGAATCTGAAAAATAGGATGCAAAAATCAGATGTAACAGTGTCATTGACCGTAGTGGGTGCTATTTTAAACCATATCTAAATAGAGCCATCCGCGAGCAGTCACGTGACAGCCAGACGATCCCCCAACAAGGGGCGTTTCGAATCGAAACCATAGACTCCTCCAGAGACCAAGAACACCCACCATGTCTTTTAACTTCTCCAACATCACCACCAACTTGAAGTCTTTGGGAGACAGGGTCAGCACCGAGTTTAACAATGAGGTCTTGCCCTTTGCCCAAAGAACCACTCGCATGGTTCAAGAGAGAATCGGAAAGGTCAACTTAGAGGAAATCAGTCAATTGCCCTCGGAGTACACGGAGTTGGCGCAAAAATGCAACAACGTCGAGAAACTATACAAAAATATTTTGAAGGTCACGCAAAACTACGAGAGTGAGTCGTATGACTATCCTCTCAATTTGCAAGAGTCGTTCAACGAGTTTGGCAAGAACATTTCGGACAGATTAAGCAATTTGTCCAAGGCGACCACTCCTGCAGAAGCACAGGCGGCCTTTGTTGCTCCTCCTGGTGGAGAGTTCAAACCTCCCAAGACCATGTACCATGCTCTTGCCAGAGCTACAGATGGATCCATTTTAACGTCTTCCAGCGATAACACCCACGATCCTTTGGTCAAGGCATTGGACTTGTACTCTTCTAACTTGAACAAGATTGCTAACGCAAGATTAGGCCAAGATCAATTGATCAAAACCAAGTTCAACACGCCATTATCGACCACCTTGAGGTCTCTTCTTGCCCAAAGCTCGACCATTCAGAAGAAGGTGGAGGAGAAGAGAATCGATTACGATGTGGCAAGGCAAGCTTTGGCCCATTGCTCCAATCCCTCTAAGGAGCCTCAGTTGAGAGTGGCCATGGAAAATGCTGAGGACGAGTTCGCTAACACCGTGGAGGATGCACTCTCCGTGATGCAAAATGTCTTGCAGCAAGCCAAACCCGTGGAGGAATTGTTGGAGTTGGTCAAGGCTCAATTGGCCTACCACAAACTAGCCACCGAATTGTTGGGTGGTATGATTGGCGACTTTGAAACCATTATTGACGAGAACAACAAGACACTGGGAAGCAAGAGAGCTTCTCGGACTTCCGAGTCAAATGACTTCGATATATGATTTAAAGTTTTTTCTCAAGAATCATGCTTCAACACCAGGATCTATCATATCTCCAAATACAGTAGTTACGCACTATCAAGTTTCTTTTATCTATGGCATGGTATTATAATGAGAAGTATACAAGTGTATATAAGTATTTACTGCAATTTTAAAGCCTCCAATCGTGCATCCGTGGCAGATTGTTCTTTAGTATAGCCATAGGTGTTTTCTAGCAAGCCCGAGTGGATGGACTTCAATGCCCGGATAGTGTCCTTTGCATTGATCACCGCAGAGATATTGATCTCGTTAGCTCCCTGACTGATCATCTCAATGTTAATCTTCTCATCGGCCAAAATCTTAAACATATTGCCGGCAATACCTATGAGATTCACCATCTGCTTTCCAACCAAAGACACAATGGTCATTTCTCTAGTAACGTCAACGGTTCCCATGTTCCTCAATTCCTTGAGAGCGTATTTCAAGCTTTTTTCTTGCTCCGCCTGGATCTGCATCGCCATGGAGACGTGCACTTCAGACGTACTGATCAAGTCCACCACCAACTTGTACTTATCCAAAGTGGTGAACAAGTGGGCCAAGAAACCATGCGATAAGGTCTTTTTGTTGGAGTGCACATTGATCACCACCATGTCTTGTTTGGCCGTGATAGCTGTAGCAGACCTCTTCTTGTGGGTTTGGATATAACTGGACGACAACGTCTCGTATGCTGCTGGAGGATGTGGGGGTGTAGCCTCGCCTCTTCTTCCTATGTTATCTGGGTAGATCACTGTACCATTACCCTTTGGGTTTTCCACATTTTTGATGCGGATGGGGATCTTAGCCTTAATGACTTGTTCCATTGTAAATGGGTGGATGACTTCCGATCCGTAGTAAGTTAACTCTGCTGCTTCATCTGGAGTCACGCTATCTAAAAGGCGGGCATTGGGCACTTTGCGGGGGTCTGCAGTGAAGATTCCGTCGACTTCCTTCCAGATTTGCAACTCGTCTGCTTGCACTCCCACAGCAATCAAAGCAGCACACAAGTCGGTGTAGCCACGGCCCACTCCATTGAGAAGTCCTCCTTGGACAACACCAAAGTAGCCAGTAAGAACGGGGATTGTGCCTGCATCCACAGCCCGGACCTTTTCGCCAAGCTTGGTGCTCAAATACAGGTAAAAGCTCTCGTCAAAACCACGGGAGAAGTCATAGTCCAAAGGAATGATGCTACTGAGGTCGACGTATTCAGCCTTTAAGCCTCGGTCGTTCATCAATGCAGCCATAAACATACACGACAATTTTTCGCCGATCGACATGACGCTGTCCAAGGTACGAGGGCTTATTTCCCCAATGATCTTGGATGCGTGTAAGAGTTCATGAGCCCTCTCCAATTCCGAGCACGACAGCTGGATCAATTCACGCTGGAGCTCAGAGTTTATGATTTTTGCCTTTGCATTTTCAGTGTGATCCTCCTCGATCACTTTAAGCAAGGAGGAAAAATCGCCGTTTTCAGCCGCCAAGTCAGCTGCTCGGAGCAACCGAGAAGTGGTTCCTTCGCTCTTGGTGTTGGAAGACCTAGCAGAACATACCACGGCCACAGGATTTTGTTTACTGAACTCTTTGACGATATTGTCAACAATGTTTTCAGGGAATTTGCCCACAGAAGTGCCGCCAAACTTCTGGATGATCCACCCAGCTTGGTTGAGATGCTTGAGATCAAGCACTGAGTTGTAGGAGCTATGAAGATCCGGTTGAGGGCTGGACATAGTGAACCTGTAGATCTTCGGATGTAGTCACCAAGACTAGTTTCAATTTGCAAATATAGTGCAAGTATAGAAAAGCAGACAAGCGCAAGAAGTAGTAATCGAGTAGAGAGTAGGCCGCGGGCCCGGTGATTTTTCACTATGACTCAATTGATCCGGTCCTGTACCGGCACCAGAATCGCGCATAATCTGAATGCGCCGCTGCTTCACTACGTCACGTGACCTCAGAAGACCATTGGCCATGGGAAGGTCAGAGAGCAATCCGCAACCGAAGGATTGGATGTTACGTCTTCAAATTGTTGTGTTTATCAGCAAGTGGGTTTTATGATGTCTGAAAAAAAATGGATGGGGATTTATGTGTGCCTATTCCTTGACTACATAGTGAGAGTGGACTGTAGAGTGGGTGGGCTCGTGAGAGCGGACTAGTGAGAGGGCAGATTGGACAGAAATTAGACAGGTCGACTTAGACAGGGCCACATATACCTACATAGAGATGTGTATGGACGGACAGAAATAGACAAATAAAAGAACCAAACTGTACATCTCAAAAAGAGAAAGCTGTACGAACTTCTTCCTTTTTATTGCTTTTTTTTTATTTTTTTAATTGCTTTTGTAGAACTCTTCAATTAACCCATGGACTGCATCCAGCCACATTCGCTCGTAAGGGCATACGCTCGTCTTGACTACTGCGCGAGAAATGGTGTGAGTTTTCTCGCGGCCCATCTTTTGCATCTCCACTACAATGTCTAAAAGACTGGCAGAAATGCCTCCAGACCATGACGCCCATAAGAACTTAAAGACGGAGTTCTCTAAGGAGGAGATCTCGTCGTTTTTGAACAAAAAAATTTTTGACGACTCGTTTCAGGAATCATTGCAAAATGATATTTCCAATAGCTCGCCCTATAAATGGGGAACCGTCACTGAGCTCATGGACGATACGTTATTACGGAACGTCCGTCAAGAGGTTCTCAATGAGATTGCATTCACAAAGAAGGAAACTGACATCTATAAGGTCTACCAATCGGGAGACTTGGCCAACTTATCCGGCTTGGACTGGGATGACTTATCTCGATTACCCTCCTTATATAAACTAAGAGCTGCAATATACTCAGAACAGTTCAGAGACTTCATATCCAAGGTCACGGGGTGTGGGAAATTGAGTGGCTTGAAAACTGATATGTCCATTAATGCCTATACCAAAGGATGCCACTTGTTGACCCACGATGATGTCATTGGCTCGCGGAGAGTCAGTTTCATTCTCTACATGCCTAGCCCCGATGCCCTCTGGAAACCCAACTATGGTGGTGCTTTGCGGTTGTTCCCTGCAGTCGTGCCCAATGTACCTAAAACAGACTATGAAACCAAGTTGACTCCTCAGTTCAACCAAATTGCATTTTTCACTGTCCAACCAGGTCTTTCTTTCCATGATGTGGAGGAGGTCCGTGTGGATAAACAACGGCTTTCTATTCAAGGCTGGTTTCATATTCCGCAAGAGGGTGAGCCGGGTTATGTGCCTGGGGAGCAAGAGGAGACTGAAAGCAGGAGTACCTTGAGACAACTTCAAACCAAGGAGCTCCAGGAGTTTGATTTTCCAAAGCCTCTCCGCATAGACTATCCTAAAGAGGAGAGGCAAATCTACGAATTATTGTTGAATGCAGACACCGAAGACAAGCTGTGGCTTACACCTGAGGATATTGGCTACTTGGGGGAATTCGTAAACCCGGTCTACCTAGCGAAAGAAACCATTCTGAAACTCAGGAGCATGTTCCTCGGAGAGTCAGTGATAGAAATCCATGATTTCTTGAAGAAAGACTACGCTGACTTGTTGAAGACTACGCTCCGCGATCAGGAACTCGATCAGAAAGCACCTGCTGTGGCAGATGACATCACATTCCCTTGGAAATGTGCTGTGCCCCCACACAAGCAAAGATACATGTACATTGATGGAAAAGCAGAGTTTGGCTTGGACGAAGCCTCGGTTAGTCGTGTGAACCATATCTTACCGCAAGAACTACCCAATTTCGAACTCTCACGCAGAGCCTCTAAAGACACTCACGATAAAATGCTTCTTGATGTTTGTTCGTTTATGAAATCCATTGCCTACAGAAAATGGTTGTCGCTCGTTACTGAATTGGTCCCAACAAGTGACCAGATTTTGGCCAGAAGGTTCCGGCCCGGGCAGGACTTCATTCTTGCTACAACCACCGATAAGAACTTGGCCAGAGCCGGCGAGCTCAATGTCTTATTGGAAGGAACCCTAGGCTTAACGCCCACCGCAGCAGTGCAGTCCAACTGGGAGTCCGGTGAGTATGGAGGCTACGAGCTTTGCATGACTATGGACAATGGATCGGGCGATGGTGATTTCGAAGACGACGACCCAGCCATCTACAAGGCCAGCGATCCAGCTGACGACTCTGTTCTATTCACCAGTCAGTGTAAATGGAACACTCTCAATCTCATGTTGAGGGACCCAAGCGTGCTTAAATTTGTCAAGTACGTGAGCTTCAATGCCAAGGGCTCCAGGTGGGACATCAGTGGGCAATGGAACGTTAGGAGTCTAGAAGAGGAGGAGGAGGAGGAGGAGAAGAAGTAATCGTGAGACTGCCACCACTAGGCATCAAAGTGCATTTCTTTCAAGTATATTTTATAAAATGCTACTAGAGTGCATTTACTTCAAGTGCATTTCCCTCAAGTACTTTCATAAAGTGCGAACATTCCCACTTAAGCTTAATTAAAGATTGGTTCATAGAAGTAGTTGGACACACACATTCTTCTTTATTTCCACATCCAGTATTCACACCATTTCCTTCGTCTATCCATCCTACGTCAATACATAGCAAGTCCATGCAATAACTCCAAATCAAAAAATCAAAGATACAAAAATTCACAAATGCAAGTGAATTCTTTTTTCATTTTGAGTATTAATTATTTTTGTTTCTTTTTGAAACCAGTGCCGATCTATACCAACCATCCCTCCACCCGTTCATGGTCTTCTTAAGCCGTATCGCGTGGAAAGCACACAGCGTAGGCGGCCGGACTCCGCGCCCTAAATCAGTCAAAACTCGCGCAGGCGTGCGTGGGAACTCAACAAATGCCGGCATACTTTTCCCACGTTCGGTGCGAAACTTGCACATGAATTCACCGCTACCGATATAAATATTCTTCACATCAGCTGATACTCACGATTTTCTCCAAAGGCACCTTTTTTTTAATGGCTGAACACGCAAATCCCTTCGTTGTCCTTGCTACAGTCGTGGCCATCATAGGCTCCTTTGTGGCCATGTACCTTATCCAAAAGAACAAGGCCCCCAAGGCCGTCTTGTCTCCTACGGAGTTCAGAAAGTTCCCCTTGATCGAGAAGCAGAGAGTGTCCCACAATTCGTGCATCTACAAGTTCGGCTTGCCCAAGTGCACCGACAGATTGGGCTTGCCCATCGGCCAACACATCTCCATCTCGGCCATTATTGACGGGAAGGAGATTGTTCGTTCCTACACCCCAATCTCCAACGACGACCAATTGGGCTCCTTCGACTTGTTGATCAAGACTTACGAGAACGGTAACATTTCCAAGTACGTTGAGTCCAAGAAGTTGGGTGAGACCATTGATGTCAGAGGCCCCAAGGGTTTCTTCGAGTACACTCCTAACATGCACAAGAAGTTGGGCATGGTGGCCGGAGGTACGGGAATTGCTCCTATGTACCAGGTTCTTACTGCCATTTTGGAGAACCCCAACGACAAAACCCACATTCACTTGTTGTATGCCAATGTTTCCGACAATGATATTTTGTTGAGAGCAGAGCTTGAGGACTTGGAGGCCAAGCATCCCGACCAGCTCTTCATCCATTACGTGTTGAACAACCCCCCAGAGAACTGGAAGGGGTCGGTTGGATTTATCACCCCAGAAATCATGGACAAGCACTTGCCTAAGCACCACGAAGACACCAGCTTGTTGATCTGTGGTCCTCCTCCAATGGTTTCTGCCATCAAGAAGGCCGCACAGGGATTGGGATACCCAAAGGCCAAGCCAGTCAGCAAGTTGGGAGACCAGGTTTTCATTTTCTAGGTCCACCACCGTGCCTAAGTTCACTTGTATGTACGTTCAGCATTAATTATATTCCCAGTATGGCACGTGACCTTCCTCGTATAGATAACCCACCTCGCGGCGCATGAGATGCTGCTCACACACTAGCTTCCGCGCAACCGGCCAAACGTTATCTACCCCTAACCACTACTAAAAGCGCCACAATCTTAACCACATTGTTCTTTCCCATATACTTTTATCGTCGCTGATATAACCCAAATACTCCTAAAGATAATCAACTCATACGTCAACTAATCAACACTCATTACTTATAAAACACATACTACTCAACAACCATGTACAAGGCCTTACTAATACTTGTGTGTGTGGCACAGCTTGTTTTTGCCACTCCCTATGATTTGACTGATAGTTACGTTATTAATGCTCTCAATAAAGACTACGCTGAGATTGATAATGTGCTCAAACCACCCTTTGACTCCAAGAAATACAAGCCTATTCTACTGAAACCGCGTTTGCATGAGCGGACCCTAAAAACGGGCGAGGTTCCACGCTATGTTATCGACTTTGCTCCCCTTGTCCACCTCTATTCGGAAGAAAGATACTTTCCCTATGATATCAAGGAGTTTGTGGAGCATTTTAGAATCACCTACAAGAACGGCACCACCCTAGAGGGCACGGAGGATGGCAAGCTAAATATATCTATGCTCGGGGAGTTGCCAAAATCTTCGAGTCTCTACATGACGGCCAACGAGGACTTTGATAAAGACCCGGATTGGATTACCGGAATTAGAAACAAGCCTTCCCTTCGTAATGGAGAAATTAAAGATGCCCCAGCCACGTTGATTGTTGTCGACAAGGGAAACGGCTGGGTGGATGCTTTCTGGTTTTATTTCTATTCCTTCAACTTGGGCCCCTTTGTTATGGGTTCCGGGCCTTATGGTAACCATGTGGGCGACTGGGAGCACTCTCTTGTCCGGTTCTACAATGGAGAGCCTATCATAGTGTGGATGTCAGCCCATGGAGGCGGTGGTGCTTATTACTACAACAATCTCGAAAAGTACGAGTTAGATACAAACCACCCCATTATTTTCTCCGCCAGAGGTACCCATGCCAATTATGTCTCTGTTGGAACACATCCACACGACCTACCATACGAAATCTTGGCCGATTTCACCGACCGTGGCCCATTATGGAACCCCACCAAAAATTACTTGGCCTACACTTATGACGGTAAAGAGGTGCATGCTTCCCGCACCAATGAAAACCCGAAGCACGTGGGGAGAGAGTCGGAATACGGTGAGTGGCTTACGTTCTCAGGCCATTGGGGCGACCGTCAATTGAAAAGCTCGGACCCCCGCCAAAAGCATTCTTTCATTGGTGGCTACAAATATATCGACGGGCCGCGGGGCCCACTCAAGAAAAACTTGTTGCGTTTGATTCCTTGTGAACGTCACAAGTGGTGGAACTTTTGGAATGGGTGCAACGTGAGGACCAACATCAAGTGGGGTATGGGTGTTGAGTCAGAAGGCTACAACTGCGGGACTCTATTTGCTAATATCAAACCACACTGGTTGCAAAAATTAATGCAGAAGGTAACTTGGGGCGGCTGGTTTTGTTACGTGGTGGATTTGATTTACGGCTGATGTATACCATTAACAATACTATTTTGCTTCCCAGGTGTGAGCCAGAGCATAAATATATGCGCTCGCGGGCTTGGCCACGTCGGTTATCTGCACGTGATCTGACGCATTTCGGCAAGGCATTTGAGCAAACCGATACGTTTGCAAATGGTGTTTGCAAGATTATAAAATGAAGGTCAAAGTATATTTAAACTCCAACACAGATACAAAAATTATCTTACTGGAATATTGATCAACTTTGCTCGGGTTCAGGTAATTTGTGAAGATTACATAGTGAGGAACTAAAAACCAAAAAAAAAAAAAAAGAGAGCGCTAGTTTCGACTAGTGCGTCATCAGCGTGCAAATATTTTGCTACCTTAAATTATAGCTTCAACCACCTCCACACAAGGAATTTATAGAACACAAAGACTTTACAAGACACAGGAAAAGCACCTATATATATAGCTGAAATTTCCGCCCGAATGTCAAGTATAGATAAGATTTCAGAGACCTTACCCGAGGTGAGTCACGAGTGTCTGACATCGGAATTCCTGAGGTGGCAGAACTTCAAGGACTCCTTCAAAAGGGTCAATATCGAAGACGATGACGAGTCATATAGCGATATGAACGATATCGAGAAGGCCAACTTGCTCACATCAAAGTCCCCCTTGAAGAGGAAGTTGAAGTCCAGAAACATCTCCATGATCGCCATTGGGTCTTCCATTGGTAGTGCACTTTTTGTGGGTTCGGGATCTGCTCTAAGTACTGGAGGACCGGGAGGTATTTTGATCACGTGGACGGTGACTGGGCTTGCTATATTTACCACTATGCAGAGTCTTGGGGAGCTCTCGGTCACATTTCCCGTCAGTGGAGGCTTCAATCTTTATGCGGGCCGGTTCATCGATCCATCTCTTGCATTTTCCGTGGCATGGAACTACTTCATCCAGTTTTTGGTTTTGCTTCCCTTGGAGCTCGTCAGTAGCTCCATCACAATGCAGTACTGGAACTCTACCATAAATGCAGACGTCTGGGTGCTAATATTCTACGTGGTCGTGTGTTCGATCAATATGTTCGGTGTGAAGGCATATGGTGAAACTGAATTTGTCTTTTCGGCCATTAAGGTTGTTGCCGTGATTGGTTTCATTATCGTTTCTCTAGTCTTGGCTGCTGGTGGAGGTCCTTCGGGCCATAGTCACGGTGCCGAGTATTGGCACAACCCGGGTGCTTTTGCCCACGGCTTCAAAGGTGTGGTCTCGGTGTTTGTTACCGCAGCCTTTGCTTATGCCGGAGTGGAAATGGTTGGTCTTGCTGCTGCTGAGTCTGAAAACCCCAGGCATTCTTTGCCAAAAGCCATCAAACAGGTCTTCTGGAGGATCCTTATGTTTTACTTGGTGTCATTGACCCTAATTTGCTTCTTGGTGCCCTACAATTCCAAAAGATTGTTGGGAGCCTCCTCCGTTGATGTTACTGCTTCGCCGTTCGTCATTGCTATTGAGCAGGGAGGAATTAAAGGTTTGCCCCATGTGATGAATGCAGTCATCTTGATCTCCATCATCTCCGTTGCATCGACGTCTGTGTATGCATCCTCTAGAACCTTGACCTCGTTGGCCGAGCAGGGCTTGGCCCCAAAGATATGCGCCTATGTGGACAGAGAGGGGCGGCCACTAGTGGCCATTGGTATCTCCAATGTTTTTGCCTTATTGGCATTCATTGCAGCCAGTGGTAAAGAGTCGGATGTGTTTGACTGGCTCATGAGTATCTCGGCCTTGAGTTCCATTGCGCTGTGGATCTCCATCAATTGGGCTCACATTAGATTTAGAAGAGCCCTCAAGGCTCAGGGCAGAGGCACCGACGAATTGACATTTGTTGCACAGACTGGTGTTTGTGGGTCGTATTTTGGAGGGATTATATTCTGCTTGGTGTTAATCGCCCAATTCTGGCTTGCCCTTTTCCCAATTGGAGAGGCTCCCAGTGCCTACAATTTCTTCTTATCATATTTGGGAGGAGTGATCTTGATCATTTTTTACGTTGGCCACAAGATCTGGAAGAGAAACTGGATCTTCCAAATCCCTGCACATGAAATCGATATCGATACTGGCAGAAGGGAGACCGACCTTGACTTACTCAAGGAACAGCTTCGCCAGGAAAGAGAGCTCTTGTCGCGCAAGCCATGGTACTATAGATTATACCGCCAATGGTGTTGATAAGACGCTAATAATGTTCGCAAGGGTTTGGAGAAATTATTAAAAAAGAGGATCGACTAAGAGGTGAAGAAATTTAAAAAAAAAAATGATTGATATAGAGGTGAGTTATCAGCAAAAATTCATATAGACAATTGAATCCCACAATTACTTGTATATGTAAAGGCAGACCTCAGCAATGGCTTCTCAGTCTCTCGCACCCGAAGAACCTGCACACACTCTACCTTCCATAGAAACACCAAACAGAAGCAAGTAGAGCACCCCATCCGACAATATATATGTCGTCAGCAAACGGAAAACGAGGGTCTGCGTTTGGAGATGTTCTCAAGTCCTTGACTCAATCGCTCAAACCCGCGTCTGGTAGGGTGCCTGTCGTTGTCAATGCCAAGGTTGTTGGAGGAGGCTCCGATATGCAGAAACTCCTCCAACAGCTCCGAAGTGGGTATATATCTACTAGGGTTGCCGCCGCCTCGGAGGTGTGTCAGTCTTTACAGAAATTCTCCATCTCGTCTGTGCCGGAGGTGTGGTATTTGGTCAGAGATTTGTGTGATGGCAGACACCCCAGCTCAGTCCGCATAGTGGCACT
This sequence comes from Metschnikowia cubensis, assembly GCA_002374405.1. Classification (NCBI taxonomy): domain Eukaryota; kingdom Fungi; phylum Ascomycota; class Pichiomycetes; order Serinales; family Metschnikowiaceae; genus Metschnikowia; species Metschnikowia cubensis. The sequence continues at coordinate 14,980 of NKZA01000013.1, forward strand.
CGAGGTGATGGTGCAATGCATCCTAAGAGGCGAAGATAACGTCAGCAGCAGGCTAATGTACTACAGAGACATTTTGAAGTTCTGCAACATGAGTGAAAATAGGTTGGACCCGCAATTCATCCATTTCTTCAATGCCCTAGTGATCTTGTCCAATGACGGAAGAGATATCCTAGATCTCTGTATATATAACCAGGAGCGGAACTGGTTCGAGTTTATTTCCCTCGTAATCAAAACATTGAGTCGATACTTCAAGAACGATGCTGGCAAAAACTTGAATGAAACCCCAGAATACTATGAGGTATTCCATCGCGTGTGTCAGTACTTGAAACAGTGCTTCAAGTACAATTTCTCTCTCTTGGAGGAGCAGTTTGTGTCTTTGATTTTGGATGGCATGTACACCATTTCATTTTCAACAGATGCTAATTCCATTTTGGAATCTATAGGGGAGCTCGTTGAGATCATCTCAGTGTTTGGCTTCATTCCTCGCCGCTCCTATGTTCCTACCATTCACCTTTTTTGCTGGTTCGCATCGGTTTCGTCTGAACTCCATGATATCGCATGGCAGGCTATGTCAAGACTATATAGTGTTTCACCATTCAATGCTATGGATGGGATTGTTTCGGTTCTTCAGGATCCCAAGCTACAGGTGCTCAAGGGCCGCAATGTGGACTACTTTGAGCTTAAGCAAGAGCCTTCTTATAGGGTTTTGCTAACTGCATTGGGTGCTTTAACCATGCTCGAACAGTGCTTGCTCAGCTCTAGCCTGGATTTCCTCGAAAACGTCAACTTTTCCTACGACAAATTATATTGGGGTATCACAGATTGTCTATCACTAGACCTAATTCTCATTAATAGTGGCATCCTCAGAATCTTTGACCATCTATTCTCGGGGTTTGAGGCGGGCACCAGTGCCACTAAGAAGTTCATGAAACTCTTTCCGTTTGATGTGTGGTACTCGCCCTCAGACTCCATTTTCAATCTTCTCTCCAAGTTAAGGCTCAATACCGACCAAGATAGGAGCTATTGGACAGCAATATGCTCGTCTCTTCATGAACGCTTTATTTCTCATGAGCTCGTGGCTCCCGAGGAACGCCTTTATGAATTCTTTCTTCTCCATCCCCACCAACTAGAAGAGCCCATAATCACGAGCATCCTTGAACACTATCGAAGTGAACGTTTATGTACCAATATGAGTTCCAGCGGAAACGAAAACTGCTTCGAAATCTTGAATGCGTTCTATTTTACAAAGGGCAACTCGAAGCTATCTCAGAACATAAGAATCAGTGTTCTTCAGCTAATCAAAGATAGTTACGAGGCTTCGTCCATATTTTCAGGAAATGAAGAGGTACCTATTGATTGTGTTCTTCAGGTCTTGAAGGCTTCTTGGGCCGAAGAAGATGAATATGTCGTAAAGTACATCTTCCTGACATTTTTGTTCGACATACTACAGTGCTCCTCACTCAATATCCTTAAGGCGTCGCTTTCAGTTTTCACCCTGGTATTATCATCTGATACAAATTCTGGAAAGACACAGACCCGCACTTCTCTCAACTCCTTGACAATATCATCCCCATCATATAAGGTTGCCACCATCAGCAGTTCCAAAGATACACAATTCAATTTGGATAATATTCAAGGCCAGGTTTTGAAGGAACTAGCGAAAACGCTTTGCAAGGCTTTCATTACTTTCTCAACCACAAATGCCAATGCTTCTGGAGAACTTTACAACTTCTTGATTGGAATGGCAAAGTTTGCATTAAAGACAGGACAGCACGGTACTGCTCTCATAATATTTCGTGGTTTGATCCGCATCAGGTCCACAGATTTGGGGCAAATTTACTTCGCAGAACCAGCTGATATGGAAGGTTTGGCCACTACCTTGCATAGGAACAAACTGGAGGAGTCCAGTAACCCTGATATCAATCGTGGTTGGAGCTACCCAGAGAGCCCAGAGTACCTTCCCACTGCCTATTTCAACAAACCCTCCAGAAGCCTTTGCATACCCAAGATAAAAGAGTCTTTCCCCTCTATCAAAGCCGACTTTGAGTTGGATATCACAATGTGGTTGGACATCGTGATCAATGTCCTAGAAGAATACTACCACTGGGAAGTATATTCATACATGTGGGCCCACTTTTGCCCACAGCTCTCCAACATGAGCTTATTCTGGAATTCCAGAAGTCACACCTCGCAAATACAGCGGATTATTTGCGAGCTGATCTCGCTTAATCTTCCAGAGATGCTAAAATTTCCCATTCCTCATACAAGCGTCAACAAGTCTGATTTGCAGGCTGTTTACGTCCGCAATTTGTCCGCCTTAATCGGGTATCATAACCATTTCACCAGAGCTGAAGAGGATAGCATTGTGAATGCACTTTTGGTGGGCTTGGAATCTTGGCAGAAGACTGCTATCCCTTGCATCCATATGCTAACGATCTGCTGCTATGAAATTCCAGAGTCTTTGAAGAAATACCTTAATCCTATACTCACTAAGCTTCAAGCTGGAGTCACGGACGTGTATGCCAGATCACCTACTTTAGAATTTTTGATGGCTTTGGGAAACGTTCCAAGCATGACTTCCAATTTCACCATCGACGAGTTCAAGCGTGTTTTTGCCATTACTTTTCGCTACATTGAACATGCATCTTACCTGATCCAAAGAGGCCTCAACTCAGATGAAACCAGAGCAAAAGGTACAAAGGAAGCAAACGATAGAACAAACTCCGAAACGAAAATCCAAGCCCATGGCCTTGATGCTGAAGTGGACAAGAACCCTTCCACCAGGTCAGAGGTTACTCCTATATTATACCAATACCTATTGACGGTGTCTTATGCAGTCATTGCAAGATGGTTCATCAAAGTGGACCTTAATGATAGAGCGGAGATAAGTTCATTCATCGTACGCAATATTATTGCTTGCAGTGGGGCTACGGATATGAGCAACATTGATGACATGACCATTGCTTACTTGGACTTGGTGTCTCGATTTGCTTTCAGTGATATTCCTCTCAAGTTGGATACCAAGCCCATTGACCAGCCCAACAGATCTAGAAATAGATGGCTTGTTGGTAACTCCATTGTTGAGATCCTGACTGACATGTATAATGGTGACTCGAATATCATTTTACGGAGACCCACGAGTTTCCATTCGTTGAGTGTGAGTTTTGATACTACGCTAATTCGGACTGCAGATGTGGAGGGAGAAGCTAAAAAGCCATTAGTTTTAAGCAGCCACTTGTTGCTTCAATTATTTAAACCTTTGGACCAAGGAAAGATTTCGAAACCAATCACATTATTGGATGACGCCTTCACGGAGCGTGCAATCAATTCCTTTGATAGAATTCCGGTTGTTGCCCACCAAAAGGCAGGTGTCATTTACATAGCACCCGGGCAGAACGAAGAAGCTAAGATCCTTGCAAATACTGTGGGATCTCCAGACTACCATACATTTCTTGATGGAATTGGGCAGTTAATCAAACTCAAGTCTACGGGTGCATTATATGTGGGAGGACTCGATAGAGAAAATGGGACGGACGGAGAATATGCTTATTTTTGGGGAGATGAGTTGACGCAGATCATTTACCATACCACTACGTTGATGCCCAATCTGATGAATGATAAGTACTTTTCAAGCAAGAAAAGACATATTGGCAATAACCACGTGAATATTTTTTTCGACGAATCGGGGCTCCTGTTCAATTTCAATGTGATCCGGTCGCAGTTCAACTTCTTGGCCATAGTGGTTACGCCTCATACATTGAAAATGGGTGACTGCAGCCAGGAACACAAGTTCTACAAAGTGAAAACATACAGACGGAGTGGCGTGCCAGGGATCTTTTCCACGTCGCACTTCAAAATCATATCGCTTGAGCAGTTGCCATATCTCGTCCGAAACCTAGTGATAATAGCCAACCGGTTTTCAGACATTTGGCACAACCTGGAAGGAGGTACGTATGTTACCAATTGGCAAATGAGGGTGGCCCAGATCAAGAAGTTGAGAGAGAGGACCATTGAATCTCATAAACAGATCAACCAAGAAACGATCAAGAAGGACTTTAAGCCCGAGAGTTCATCCAGGAAGTTGACCACGCAATCGTTTTTGGAGCAATTACAGGCCAATCCGCAAGATGAAACCAATCTGGGTCCTGAACAAGAAAATATTGACAAGGGCGACGATTTATACACACAATTAGAGTTTAGTTCCTACACATAGTTGGAGCACACGAGTCATGACCTGGTGTCACAAGGAATACAATACAAATACACAAGGAATACAAAACAGATACACAAGGAATACAATGCAAATACACATGGTACACAGTAAACCCGGCACTCGTAATGTGGAATTCTAGAGGTATTAGAACTACGGCTCGAACACAAACAAACTGCAGAGGAACCTTAGCCGGCTGTGTAATGACTATTTCAGGTCCTAGTCGCAACCGAAAGTCCAAAAGTAGTACCTTTCCTTATTGGGAAACATCAACCTAACTCTGTTAAGCAGACAGTTGCAGAACATCTATACAGTATATAGCAGGTGCCTATAGTAGACAATTATATACTAATTTAAATAAACTACTTAGGCGACTGTACACGCCAACTCTAATAATACTGTAACACCGGTATAGTGGAAATTCAACACGCCAAAAAATGCAGAGCGGAAATTCTCCACCATAAGGAAGCCGGTGTTGCAGTGCCGTGAACGGCCATTAGCAATTGCATAAGATAGAGGGCAATTGCGAAATTGCTCATGCAGAGGTGACCGCGGGCGCCATAGTGATCCAGACCAATTATTCATCAAGAATGCCACCCTCAGCCCAAGTGCAGTCACCGCACCAAACACTTTGCCCAGGTCGGTCAAAGGCACAAATTATTCCCATGCACTGGCCCCCTCAAAGCCTCTCATGACAATGGTTAGTATTGTTCTACCTGCGCTCCACGTGGTGACCGGCAACAGTTTGCTTGATCTGCAGCAACCTTCCATCCCCCTCGTCTGGGTGCAGGTGGGGCACATCGCTATTCATGGCCTCGTCACCTCGGCAACGTATTTCGGTAGTGTTTGCTGTACCTAGTTCGGGTTAAACTCCGGGCTTTTTTTAGAGCCGTTCCCGTTTGCTCCTAATTTCTAAGTGCTCTCCTGCACATTTTCCAGGAGGAGCCTCCGAGTGACGCATTTCGGCGCTCGATTCACCGCGCCTCTAGATTGAATGTCTCTAGGATATCATTACCACAAGCAAAAAAGAAATGCGCGGGCCGCACTGTGTGCCAGTCTGACTAATGGAATTATTTGTTCCAACGTATATCTAAAGCTCTCCTTCCTGCCGTGCCCTCGCCGCCTGTTTTATTATTTGTTTCCCGTTCGTCTGCGCTGTTTGCACATAGGCTGTTCTCTTGCTGTCGTATCCGTGCCTGCCTTCCCTGCGCTGGGTTTTTCTGAACTCCACCTGCTTCCTCATCACCTCCGCCCCAATCAATTAGTAAAGCACGCTTCATTTACACATGTCTCTGAATTGGGAAAAAATGTCCTCTTTGGCCCTCCTATCTGTCAATGCAACTTTAGCCAGAGAGGCTGAAGCCCTTCACAACCTTTCTGCTCAATACGAAACGGATTCTGTCTCCCAGCTAGATTTATTATCTAGTGTGTCTATCATGTACGAAACCACCTTGAAAGGTGGCAAGATCGTTTGTTGCGGTATAGGGAAGTCGTATAAGATCGCCACAAAAACGGTGGCCACTTTCAAATCCTTATCTATCCATACCGATGAGTTGCATCCCTCCGAGGCCTTGCATGGTGATCTTGGGACCCTTCGTGATAATGATTGCTTGATTTTCTTCACTTCTAGTGGAAATACCCCAGAATTACTCCAATTGCTTCCCCATATTTCCCCAAGCATACCCATTATTCTCCTCACGTGCGCTCGTGACTCAAAATTATCCCATCATCCCCAGGTTAAGAGTTTGTTGTATGCTGAACTACCTGAGCATTTAAAAGAGTCCTCGGTGCACGGGGTCCCTGCTCCTACTATATCCGCCACCTTATCTTTGGCGTTGGCCGACTCTGTTGCTCTTGCTCTTGCAGAGATGATTGAGACAGATCACGAAAAGCGGAAGAAGACTTTCTCCATGAAGCACCCTGGTGGTTCCATTGGATCCGACTTGAGCCACCTTAATGATAACTTCTCAAGAATGGAACTACCTACCAGCTCGAACACGGTTCCTTCCCGCAATGTCGAAAGCTTCTCGTCCTTGCTTTCTTTAAACCAGGTTTCCAAGGGCATCAGAAAGTATCTGCTGACGCAGGCTTCCTCCTTAGGCTCCTCCCCTATTGCCTCTGACTCTGAAGATACTGCCGGAAGCAAGCCAGATGGCGTTTTATCGTCTAGAATCTCGAGAAGTGCTAAAGAGTTGGTGTATGAAACGAATAAAGACACCTTGTTGTCATGGACCGAGGCTGATCTTTTGAAAAACATTGCGGTATACGACTTCATCGTGTGCCAGGAGAAGAAACGGTCTTTTGCGCTTGATTCTCCTCAATTGAGGCTTCTATACCGAGAGACAGTCCAATCGTCCGGTTGGAAAGGCATGAATGAGGTCTTTAAGTCTTTCCGTCTCATCGAGACTATCTAATATTTATTGAATACACAAAGAATGTTTTGACGCAATTAATTTTTAACTTTTAAATTTAAATACAAGAATACTTACGCGTCATCATCTTCCACTAACGCAGTCTCGGCCACAGCTATCATCTTCTCCACAGAGGCCAAATGCTTTCCGTAGTTGTTCTTCATTGAAAGCTGCTTCAAGTACTGTCTCAATTTGACAACCAACATCTTTTTCTCGGGGCTCTTTGGACCAAACCCTTCCACCAACTTTTGGATCACATAATTGGCATATTGATCTTTCATCATAAATGCTAAAGGAGAGTCGTCATCGACGTACTCCTTTTCAGTATCTTCATTGCCCAACATGACCTCGGCATGAATCCTGCGCCTCTGCTCCATAGTTCCATACTTGATGCATTTTTCAATGACATTGGAAGCGAACTTGTGCTTTGAGAAGTTCACAATGGAGCCAAGGGCGATTTTCAAGATTTCCTCCTGGTCTGTTCTGTCTCCGTTCTCCAAAATGTGCTGGATAACGTAGTTTCCATATTGATCTTGGATAAGGTAGAAGATGAAACGCTTCAAATCGGTCAAAATGAATTGCTGGTCCACTGGGCTTGAATGTTCCAAAAGTCTCTGGATCACTCTACATCCGTAAGGATGTGTCGATAAATGGTAAATGTGGTTCTTCAAGCTGTCAAGAATGAATCCAATGTACTCGATAGGAATCTTTTCTATCGATTTCTGTACCACGTGATTACCATTCTGGTCCTTTGCGCACACAAGAATATGGCTTTTCAATTCATCAACGATGTTCCGCTGGCCTTCCAAAGAAACGTATTCTAACGCTCTTTGAACAACTCTGCATCCGTACATCTGTAAGGAAAGATCGTAAACTTCACCAGACATGCTATCCAAAAGAACTTGTTTCTGAGTTTCCGAGCCGTACTCGAAGTACTTCTGAATCACATAATTTCCAAACACATCTGTCATCAACTCAAGGGCAATATCACGAAATTCATTGAAGACAACTTCTTTTTCCTCTTCGGATGCCGTTGGCAATTTCTGCTGGATAAACCTAGACCCATGCTGGTCCTTGGTAAACTCCACAATGTGACCATATATATCCTTTAAATAATAGTCCTTGCCCTTTGCATTCGAGCGCACCTCTTCTAAGAGTGGAGACCGGTAGATATGATGGTTTGCTTTGCCTCCACCTGCGCCACCTTTTCCATTTTTAAATTTCTTTCCCTGACCATTTTGTGAATTCATGGCTCCAGAACGAGAGCTTTGGGCCAGAGGACCTGTTGGAAAGTTGGGCGTAGTCTCCTTATGTTTACTAGCAGGTGATTGAACATTAGATGGAGCATCCTCTGTAGCCGGAGTACTTTGGGCTGAATACATCGAGAAGGGGACGAATGACTGAAACATGAAACCTGCAGCGTTTGGTTGTGCAGAACGGTTCATTAAACCTACGCCAGGTAAGGCTCCAGATTTATGTGGCAGCTTCTTTCCCGATTCAGCTCCTGTATCTTTCTTCTCTTCATTGATCTCAGTAGAGTTCGTGTCTTGTGGGGCATGCGCCATGGGATAAGGCATCATTCCATACATTCCACTTTCCACAAATGGAGGGCTCCCCATCATCATAGGAGGCGGGCTGATGGGTGGATAGAATGGGGTACCTCTTGAGTAAGTGCTCTGAGAGAGATATGGCATTGGTTGGGGAGGGATGGAGCCTCCGTCGAGAAAGTAATTGAAGCTCTGGTGCGGAGTGAACGAAGTGGCAGTGGCTGGATTCCAGAAGCCGGGGTTGTGGTTGTGGGAGTTATCATTTGAAGCACTTGAGATGGAAGCAGTGTCAATGCCGTTTGATAAAGAAGCAGTGGTCTGTATTGGCGAGTTGCTGTTGTAGTTGTCAATCTTTTCACTGATAGATTGATGTCTCGAGTTTCTCGACGAAATATTCAAGTTCTCATTCATGGATCCATGAGGCGAAAGATTGAAGGGTTTAACCGAAGCAGCATCACTTCCGAAACTAGTCCTTCTAAGAGAGTCACCACCATCTAAAGTCATAGTGCTCAAGGAATTCGTAAGCTCAATCTCTCTGGTTGCATCGGCCACCGCAGCAAACTTATGGAGAAAGCTCTCTTGGGGTGGGTGTCTGCTTGCAATACCACCACTGATAGAAGTGGTACCCAAAGGATAGTTTTGAGGCTTCGAGGGCTTGGGCGTACTCAAGGTGTGAGGGCCTCCAGTACTGGCGGCATAAGACACGTTCGGCAAACTGGACTTAAAGTCAAAGATACTTCCCTCAAACTCTCCGCTGTCTCCGAAAGAGAAGGTTCGATCTTTCAGGTCGCTGGCATCAAGAAGACTGCCGAATTTGGAAGACATGTTTTTTGAATAGGATAGAAGCCAGCTCAGTTATGTACAAGGTAATTTTGATCCTGTGTTTGGTAAACAAGAAGATTGGTGTGTGGGTCAATATTCAAGCGACACAGTTGTTGGAGAAGCTAAAGAGTATAGAAAGCGGGCAAATATTTAAAGAGCACGAAAAATTGCTGGACTAGCAGAGCGATTGTATACTCGGTCTGCTAAAAGCAAGATTAAACTTGAGCCGGAGTCTCGCGGAGTTTATTGGCGCCGAACAAAAGTGGGGGAAACGAGAGGGTGGCACTGGTATGATTTAGCGAGGAAAGAATGATAGTGGTAACACACAAATCTATGCCTGTGCTGCGGTGTGCAGGAACACACGAAGTAATAGTTTCCCCATAACCAGTACATCTACAAGGACATGCCGTAAACCGGCGTTTTTTACTATGGCTGGGTTGTTGGGTTGGGCGGCCTAGCAATTTGAGTTTGCCCAAAAGTTTCGGAACAGGGTATTTATTGCGCCATATGGGACACGTATAGTAAGCGCAGGAAGTAACATGTCAGGCCGAACAGAGTACCAGAATCTAGGTCGCTTCTCACAACTGCGCCTTCCCTACCGCATGAGTCTGCCCAGTGGAGAGTTTGCCCAGTTGCCGGGCCAGTGTTCGTAACGCTACATTGAGTCGTGAAACCGGACATTTGTAGACATTGTGGGGATGTCTTTCTTGGCAAGTCCTATGCCCCATCACTAGTTAGTAAATGGACGGATTTCACTTTAAACATGAAAACCTCACATCTATAGGCAATATTGTTCGCACTAATTTTACTCACTCCAAATATGTGCCGCTTGTAGACTCGTTCTCACCACCATGAAGCTCCCAAACCACGATCGGTTGCTCAACCTCCTATATAAAAAAACCGTTCCACAAATCAGGCCCAAGGTGCCTATAGTCAAGCGGGTGTTATATGAGGTTGACTCGAATGCCGAGGCCTCCACGTCGGTGTTGGATGACTTGATGCAGTTTCAGTGGGACCAGAAGCCTCTCCACGCTGCTATCGAAGACGCTCAAAAGTTAGCTAAAAAGCCTCTTACTAACATCTTGTGCTTGAATTGCAAGAATGCCTACGTGTCCAAGTCGGACCTCTCCGATATTTATCCTGTGGTGAGAGACCGTCGTTACCTCTTAAGACGTCCATTGGAGAAGGGCATCGACTTCCATTTCGTCAAGGGCAGAAACCCGTTTTCCCTAATGTTTACGGGGTCGTTCTACTTGATATTTCCAAACTATAATCAGGCTAGTGTCTATTTCTTAGAGACTCAGCGAAAGGTCCTCAATGGCATGAATATGAAACTACATTTTGTGGAGCCTAGCGACATTCATCTCAAGCAAATGGCTTCCCCTTTTCTAAGGGACCCCAGACTCGTCAAGCCCATAGAAAATGCCAAGTTTACAATTGAGAATTTCCGCAAGGCCTCAATCCGTGAGATCTTTGCTTCTTCAATGCTGCACCTAGACACCATCAGCCAGCTTATGAACACTCAGCACGATTACACTAAGTATGTGGGTCTTGATGAAGATCCATGGTACAACACCTTGGCTAGCTTCTCATTTATTCCACATCGCTCAAGTCTGGTTGTTGTTAGAAATCTTCCTTTTGGTATCACAGGTCCCGCTATTCAGAGTCTATTGTGGGACTATGAGTTTGCAACAGGGGAGAACCCTCAGACTTCCATCCACAATTTGAACCTGGATTCCGTGGCACAAGTATCAACGGCACTACTCAACTTTAAAAATGAGCAGCATGCCCGGAGATTCGTCAGGAACTATCATGGCCGGAGATGGGAGAAAGTTATGTCACGAAAAGAAAAAGCGCTTTACGAGCCGATCCTTTGTGAAATTCTTGATTGATGTATTATTATTATTACTATTAGGGGTTGGGCTATTTTCCACGTTCGTTCATTAAAAAAGCTCAGTTCTTGCTATAAACACCTTTTCAAATCAGTCATTTCTCCAATCTATACTCCTCCAACTGTTTCTTACAATTGAGTAAGTGCGCGGACTGGCATCTGTAGACGATGATGGTGCGGCCAATGAAGATGCCTTGTTGTCGTGATCGGCATTGGAGGAGTCTTCAACAATGACATACTTCTCCCATATTTGTTTGACCTTCCAGACCAAGATGATGGTGTCGTTTCCGGACCATCCCAACGAGGCCGTATCACTGGAATCATTTGAATTGAAGTCGGTATGGTATTTACTTGTGTTGACGGAACAACACGACCATGTCGACTGAAAGTAGCTCAAGATGGGGAGCGGGAGTGGAAGCAGGATCTTACCTAGGATATGATGCTTGTTGGTGGGTGCCTGGCGTCTCGAGCCCTTGTTATAAGGATCATCGGCTGAGCTTTGAACTAGAGGGCTCAAGTTGAAAACATGCAAGGTACCTTTATCGGACATGACAGCCAACTTAGTGTCGTTGCCCGAAAACTTCATGGCAGTAATAATTGCCCGATCGAACCCCCGTCGGAATTCATGTACCAATGCCGTGGACAGCGTTGAATGCACACGGATGATTGTTCCTGTGTCACTTGCCGATGCTATCAAGGTGCCCGTGCGATTCAAGGCAAGTAGCCTAATGTTGGACGTGTGAGCCTTGATGATTTTAATGTCGTTCTTTTCGTGACCCTCGGGGGAAACGTCCACCAATTGGATCTGACCAGCAGCACGGCCGGGGAATGCTAAAATTTGACCTTTCGTTTGGTCTTTGGGTAATCCCTGGAAGGAATTGCCCCCTAATGGACTATTAAAGTCGGAATGAGACGGGACTGTAGAATGTACAGACAAATCAGCTATGCCATCCTTGTTTTCTATCGTTTCGTAGGAGGCGATTTTCTGTGGTGTAGCGGAGAACTCGTAGATCTGCACATGATTAAGTAGGACCACGATGATCTTGACTCGGGACAAGAGAACATTGAGGATGGAGCTCATGAAGTCCATGGTAAGACCCGGTTTCCGCTTCAAATCATCCCAGATCAAAAGCTTGGTAATCGGAAACTTGGGGTTAACTCCACCGCCCACGAGAGCCAAGTAGTTGGTTCTATGAAGCATCGAAACAAGGCCTATGCCCGAACCGGAGTCAGATTCCCGGCCTGCTTTAAACTGACGGTTGACACGTAGGTCTATGGGATTGGTGTTGTAGACGAGGAAGCCATATTCGTGGCCAATTGCAAAGCATCCCTGGTCCTGGTTAAACGAGACGGAAAGAAAGTTTGTATCGTGTTTGCTGGAAATGGATCTATTAATCATGGTAAGTATATTGCATAGAGACAAAATGCAGTCTTTTTTCAGTTTTACTTATTTGAGTTTTTCCCCTATGTGTGTTTTTAAAACGAGTCCCAAGTGCTTATGGAATGACCAATTGTGGAATTAGAAAGGAAGGTGTGAGGGAGGGGCGGAGTATGACGGCCAAGAACTCAGCAGGAATGGGCCGCAGGCGAACTTCAGACCACAGCCTATACTAACTTCTTGGAGCGGAAGTTCAGAGGCACAGCTAATCCCAAAGAGTTTTGACCCTGGGTAGTGCAGAGATGGGATTGGAGAGGAGTGGTTGTGATAAGAAAGTTTACGCGATTACGCGATCAAGGAATCCGTTGTCTTAAAGCTACATGTTTATGGTGGTATGCGCACATTGTTCGAATGGATTTGGAGAAGAAAAAGTATACGAGCAGGAAAGGACGGTTATGCACGAGGATACTATTGTGTGCTATATTTATCGCTGCCGGTTTTATTCGTGGTATGCTTATTTCACGAAGATGGTGCCACTGGTCTCACCATGACGTCACTATATAGTGAGACACTATTTAAATAATGCCACTTAACAATGAGCGCCTGGTAAAGATGCAACCCAACGTATCGCACATGGTGATGAAAAAAAAAAAAACGCCTTTTTTTCCGTGCCTGACTCCTGTGTAGCACAATATTATCAATCAACAACATGCTCTAGTCACTCTCTAAATCCATCACCTCTTCTTCGCTGGATAGTTCACCCTGTTTGAGCAGTCTAGCCATAGCATCCACGTCATCGCAATTTGGTTTCCGCTGAATGTCAGTAACATTATGCGTCCGCTTGGACAATGGGGTTGCAAATTTGCTTGCGGCTGAAAAGTAAGACGATGACGCACCTGCTTGCCCATCGGACTCCCGAAGTTTATACTTGATTGCATCAGTACGGAATTCGGAGAGCTTGGAGTCCATCTCACTCAAAAATAGCGGCGAGTTTTTATTCGATAAAAGAGCTCTTTTGAGGAGATCTTGCGCCACGGGATCTGATGGTGACAAGGCTAATGCGTCATGTAGCACTTGAATTGCCTTGTGTTCGTCGTTCAACTTCATGTACACTAAGCCCATAGACGATAAAATATTGCTATCGTTTTGGGGGCTCAATTTGAGAGCTTGTTGAAAACAATCAAGTGCCTTGTAAGGGAGATCAGCCCTTCTGAATACATGTCCCAAGTTGGAATGGATGGAGATCCAAGTCTTGGAATCCGAGTTAAGGTATCTGGCTGCACCCAAGGCTTCATGAAAATAAGACTCTGCCCTCTTCAAGGAGTTGCGGTGGTAGTAAATGACCCCCATCTCGTTCAAGAGGAGTGGGTCTGTGTTGCATATTTGATATGATGCCAAGAGATATTCCTCGGCGAGGTTGACATTATTCATTTGCAAGTGTTGCATGCCGAGATACAAATTAGGCAAATGTGTTCCGGGGAATAACCTTGCCGCAAAAGCATAAGCACTGATGGCCTGCTCGTGCTCGCCTTCTAAAGCAAATGTATGTGCAAAGCCTATCCAGCCCTGACCACTGTTTGGGTTGAGCATAGTCGCTTTGCTGAAGAACTTTCTAGCCTCGATGATCCTGTCTATGGAGAGGTAGTAGATGCCTATAGCCAGCCAGGTGATAGGATTGCTAGGGTGGTGGTCTGCTAGCTGATGAGCTTTGAGAAAAAGCTTGTTTCGTCCTCCCAATTCGTAGAGACAACTCAAGTAGTTCGGGAGTAAGCTGAAATTGTCTGGGTCTTTCTCTAGCGCTTTCTCACAGATTTTAAGGCACTCGTCGTAGTTGCATCGGACATATAAGTAGTCTGCTCTGCTAGAGAGAAGGTCTGCGTTGTCCCCAAGTCTGTACTCGTCCTTCAATATGCCTTCTGCTTCCTCGAACTTGGATATGTTCATGTACTTGCTCAATCTCAAGATGTATAGTAGTTTGATGAGTTCATCGTTGTCGTCTGCATCTGCGTAGTTAAGCTGGTTGATGAACTCCCACTGTTCTCGTGGAGATAGGAGATCATTATTGATCAATTCATTGAATGCTTCGAAGCACTTGACGTCCACCATGACTGCTTCCTTATAAGCCTCCTTCGCCTTCTCGTAGTTGTTTTGGTTGGCGAACACTATGCCTCGAAGATAGCACATCGACGCTTCAAGACGCGTGCCTCCGTCGGTATTACGGACTTTATAGTTCGATTCTTTGAAAGGATTGACTTCGCCAAGCAAATCCAAAGCGTCGTCCCATCTTTCGAGCTTGATCAACGAGTATGCTGACAAGTAACGACAGCTAAGTGACTGCTCGTAGTCTGGCTTGCTAGAAAGAAGCTTATGTGCACGTAGATAATTGCCTCGGTTGAAGTGCACTTGGGCTAACCAAAACGCATCGTTGGCATCGTCAGTCAAGGTCAATATCTTATCGCCAATGTACTCGGCGGTATCGTAGTGATGCTGCATCAAGGCATCGTGTCTCCAAAGCCTAAGCTTTTCCGCCCGGGACAAAGGCTCCTCGCTTGCTCCAGCAGGCTGGTTATTGGAAGGTTTGTCATTGTAGTCGACATTGGCATTCTCGATATTATAGAACAGCGACAGCAGAGAGTTGGGGGTGCTAAACAAATTCCCACCATGAGGGTTGGGTGGGGTGATGAACACATCCTGTCTTCTGTTGCGGATATGCGGCGATATAAATAGCGTGGAGTTGTGGGGCAGAGGCGTTTTGTGGTTCTGTACCATGCTGGAGATGTGGTTGCTTTCTGTCTCTGGGTGGGGTGTATTTTGAGGAAACCTGGCAGATCGTCTGGGGTTTCACTGATGTGAATGCGACAGTTTACATACACCACGCGTGAGCCATAAAGAGCACTGGACGTGCATTTCTACTAATGCCAAAATTTTATACAATTTTAGTATTTAAAAATTTGTAAAGGATATTCGTCAGTTTAGGGAAATGAGGGTATAGATAGTAGAGCTTTTGCTACTTGTGGCTGAATGGGTGGGTGGTCCCACTGTTCTGTGTGGTCTAGTTAGTCTGGTCCCTCTTAGTGTGTGGTCCTGTCAGTCACTATTGATTCGTACACTACGTTGCATTGGGCAGGACTAGTCTGTGGAGTCGAATGTATTAGAAGTCTATAAACAATGATATACTAATATTGTATCACATCTGTTTACTGCTATACAGACCATTACCTGGTACTATCACCTCAGAGATCACCTCAGAGATCAGGTCAGAGTCAGCATAGTGCATCATGTCAAATCACTTATTCGTAAAGGTTATGAGATTGAGAGGACATTGGTTTGAAATATACACACCCATGGCTGACTATTGGTATATATTATTTGGGAGGATTAGGAACTCACTATGCCCTTATTCCTCTGGTCTAACCAGTACCATAGACAGACTCATCAGATCACCAGGCTGACAGACACACCAGACTCTAATAAGACTGTATTAAAGTAGTAGAAGAGATGTCTGAGTGGTTCCATGACTCTGTATATGAGTCTTTGGCATTGTATACATGGGTCTGCTTAGTCTGTCTGGTTCAGTCTCTATAGCTGGAGCAGTGACCATTGCAAAGGACCAAACACTCAAGTTGGCCTATGTTTCTTGGGAAACACATTTAGTTTTTTTGGACGAATCAATATTCTTCTCCCTCTGAATATAATACATTCTAGGTATTGAAGGATCGGCAATGACCTTTTTGGAAATAGATTACGGTAGCGTGTACTCAGTTCAGACAATGGCTGAGAACCGGAGTATTGCTGCAAAAATCGAAAACCCCGAAAAAATAATGAAAAAGGGTTCCCCCAAACAGATCACAACATCCAAAAAGACTACGAAACAAACTATGGCTTTTTCTCCGAATTTAGAACGTTTCTTCTCGAAACACCTGGAGAGAAGCTGTATACAGGACAAGAGAGATGAGCATCAAAAAGCAGCGCAGCGCACACCTCCTCTAGTCTACGCCAGTCACACCCGGAATGTCTAAAGCATCACCAACTACGCAATTTCGGATCTTGGCCGGATCCTACGAGCACAACTTGCTCTGTGTATCTCTCATCTTGAAGGACAAGCTCGACCCCGTGTTCCAGCCGATTTTCCACTTCCAGGCACACACGCGGTCCATCAAGTCCATCGATGTGGCCAGAAGATACTTGGTCACCGGCTCCAACGACGAGCACATCCGTATCTACGACTTGAAAAAGAGAAAGGAGTTGGGCACCTTGTTGAGCCATCAGGGCACAGTGACCACGTTGAAGTTCTCGCATGAGGTCAATGGAGACACTCCGGTCAATGGAACCGAGAAAAACGGCCGCTGGCTTCTCTCAGGGTCCGAGGACGGCAAAATCATTATCTGGAGAACCAAGGACTGGGAGATGTTTGGAACTTTGAAAGGGCACCAGGGCCGTGTCAACGACTTGGACATCCACCCCAGTGGAAGGCTTGCCATTTCCGTGGGCACCGACAAGACCATCCGGCTATGGAACATGATGACAGCGAAGAAAGCAGCCGCGTTGAAGATCAAAGGAAAAGATCATTTGGGCCAATCGGGAGAGATCGTCAGGTGGTCTCCTGACGGAAAACACTTCTTGGTGGCCTTGCTAACCCAATTGTTCATCTACGAGCTTGGAGACGAGGCCAAATTGATCCGCAAATTGAAGTTCAAATCCACGCTCATGTGCCTTGAGGTCGTGACCATCGAAGACAAGGTCTACTTTGCCGTGGGTTTGAATAACGGGTCCATTGAATTCTATGGCACTGATGTCTTCACTGAGACGGACGACGAGGAGACTGCGGTGGAACCAGCATTCACTTTACAAGGCCACTCCAGCAGAATCAAAAGCATGTCATTCATTTGCACCAAAGAAGACACTCATGGCGTGCCATACCTTGTTTCTGTTTCGTCAGACGGTAGGATTGTGGTGTGGAATGTGTCGGCCAGCTCCAGAGACCAGGTTGCAGTGTACGATACTGGGGAGAGATTGAACTGTGTGACGGTATGCGGAGAAATGATCGAGAACCCCGAATCTTTGAAGAGAAACCACGAGGCAACGGAGATGCCCAGCGAAACGGAATACGAGACCGATACCGATGCAGTGGAACTAAGAAAAGTCATTCTCGGCCCCGACAAGAAAAAGAAAAAGGGAAAGAAGGCAGTGACGGTGACTTTGGAGTAGCGTGTATATTTAGATTACAAGAAAAAGTTTTAAGCTCTAGGACAACCTGGCCACGTGACGGTCGAACAAGCTCTTGGCTCTCAGCCACACGGGGTCAGTTTGTCTGTTGTCTAATTGTAGCAAGTAAGGCATCAAGTCCTTGGAAAAGAATTCTGAGGCTTCTCTGGGTAACAACGAAGGCAAGTGGTCGATCGAACACACAGACAACTTGGGGCCCTTGGATGTTTCAACTGGCACGGTGGGGTCGTTGAACACCGTGGCAATAGTGTACACCGGAATGGGGTTGTGGGGGTTGGTTGTGTCGGCAGAGACATCGACAATGGACCTCAACTTTCTGTCGTCCTTGTTCAATGAGGCAAAGTCAATGAAAGGTGGGATTGGCGACGACAAGTAGATGCAGTTGATGAAGATATCGGACTGCACAATCTCCTCGAATGGACCACCCTTGGCCGTTTCCTTCATGTCCCACTTCACAAGGCTCTCCTCTGGGATCCCCACCTTTCTAAAGAGGTCAAGTGCTCCCGAACCACATCTTCCCAAGGCACCAATGACCAAACATTTAGGGTATTCGCCCCCAGTTTTCTCCAAAGCAGCAGCCAATTCCTTCTTCACATGGCTGACCAATTCAGTTTCATTGGGGTATGGGGTCACAGCAGGCAAGTTTTCACTATCGCTGTGCAATTGCTTGAAGGCCCAGTCCAAAACACCAATGGCAGCCCCAGCAAAGCCGGCATAGAAGCCAAATGCAGCCACTCTTCTACCCTGGTCGTTCTCCAAGAATTCTAAATCGTACAAGGTTCCCTTGCCTGCAGGGAATCTGCTCAAAACGTCTTGCCAGCCAGCTTGGTCCTTGTAGCAGTGAGCAAACTGGATGTGTTCATGCACCAAAGGGAAGGTTTCATTTTCTGGCAATTCCTTCAATCCAATGATAAGTCTGTCGGAAGGAGCTTGCTTCCACGAGCCTGCAGGCACGATTTCGGCTCCAACGTCGGCGTACTCCTGGGCCTTGAAGATCGACTGGTCGCTGTCTTCAACATAGACCTTGTAACCAGCATCCAACAATTGTTTGGTGGTGGTGGGAGTCAAAGCAGCTCTGGCTTCCAAAGGCTTTGTTTCAGCTCTAAGATGTAAAACGGTCATGGTGGGCAATTGAGGAATTAGTGGCTGTAAGAAAAAGGGCTGGGCAAGGGCCGTCTTTATAGTTCTGTCAAGGTGAGGTGATTTTCGTGCAGGACGTGCAGGACGTGGAGATTAGTGGCATTTCACCGAGCGATGTGACTCAACGAGCGCTGTGTGCAGTGAGATAAGAACGTGACCTGGTCTTTCCACTGATAAAGAGCAACGCAAAAAAACCTTTTGGACATACAGAAAAGTCTCACAAGGGTAGGGTGCAATTCTATTTATATACATATCTATAAAAATATCTATACAGATCTATACAAATCCAAACAGATATGGTTTTTCCGGTGCAGTTGTGGTGCTGGGTGAGTGGCTTGCTAGTCTGATAAATGTACTGCACCGGGCGCGGCGAAATCTGCAAGAACGGCTTGAGTCACTGACTCACCTTTATAACTCGTTCGCTATGGCCAATCACTATGGCACGTTCACTCACTCACCTTCTAATGCACTCGAGAACGTACTTCTCGAAAATCGGCTTGGCGGCCTCCCAACTGTTCTCCACAAAAGAGTCTCCGTAGACCTTCAAGACTCGCTTCATCACTGCGATTTCCTTTTCGTCCTTCACCATGCCATTGGTCACCGCCTTTTCGTAGAGGAGCTGGGCGAACTCGCGGTCATTATCGTAAAGATTTGCAACCATCAAGGCTTCTGTCAAGGACCCCGCTGGAGAGCGTCCAGTCACCTCGTTTAATTCTTTGGACACCAGGTTGATGTAGTTGTTGTAAATTTCAAGGCTTTTTTCGCTAGAGAACCGACTGTTCGCTAGAATCAACTGGCACAATGTGGTCACTGTGAGGTTTTCATGGTCCACAAAAGTCTCTGCAATTTTGAGCAGAGTTGCATCGTTCTTCTTCACGGCCTGGTAACCGAATCCTTGCACGAGTTTTGCTTGGACGAACTCAAGCCCAAACTTCTCGAATGTCTGGTAATGGTGGAACTTCTCCAATGCAGTATTCACACTGTCTTTATCGATCAAGTAAGTCTCCATGAGCTGCATCCTTAAGAAAAGCGAGCTGGGGTCTTTTTTGTCCAAGTCAAGCTGGTTGGTTTCCACGTACTCAAGTAGTTGGTCCACGAAGTTGTTGGAGCCTACCGTGCCTCCATATTTAAGGCTCTTGGCCAAACTCTCCTTGCTCAAAAGCGTAGGTTCAAGGCCAAACACGAGTTTGGTGAGTTCATACTGCACCTTCGGGTCCTTGGAGGAGTTCAACTTCGTCTGGAGCCAAAGGGCCCAGCCATCGAATTTGATGGCCGATAAAACGCCCAAATCGCCTTCCTCCACCAACCTATCGAAGACAGTATCCAAATGACGGCCCACAGTTTCAGGCCCCAGACATAGGTTGATCAAGCCCACGGCCTTCTTGATGCTGGAGAGCGATGGCTTGAACACCTCATGCTCTTTTAACTCCCTCAACTCACTCTTCTCGCCCTCGAGTAGTTTCTTGACCACTGAGAGCACCACCTGCTCCCTCTCCTCTACATTGCCTTCTCCCTCAAGGTAGTTCGTTCCGTGCTTCTCCAACAAGCTCATCAGAGTGAAAGCTCTGCCTGGGTTGTGGTCAATGAGAGCTTTCAAGGCCCCTGGACTCCACTCATGCTTTGCTTCGCTATTGATGGTGTAGTAGAGGGAGAAATCGTGGGCTAGACCCTGCTCCAAGGCTTGGTTGATGACTTCGGGAGAGCTGCCATTCTTGAGCGTTGTGCGTAGCTGGTCTGGCTGGGGGTCGGTGGCTTTTATACTGAGCAATCTGGACGTTTTAGGGGCATTGAAGTTGAGTACGTAGAATTTGTGGCGGTACAAACGGCCCAAAGAACGTTTCTGCCCAAACATGTTCATTGGTGTAGGTATTACTTCTCAGTACGTGAAAAGTAGGGCCGCGCACATGCCTAGTACTGATTCGAGGGCATGTCCACCATTTAAGCAAAAATGTACTGATTCACCTAGAAACAGTACTAAAATGGTACTGGGTCGAATAATTCCTGGGCAGAAGGTTACGAGTATAGTAAAGTCATACCAACATACCCACATGGCAACATGCAACTACTTGATGAACCACCAGATCACTATCTATACTACTGGATGAACTAATAAACCCATGGATGCTACTAAACCACTAGGTATACTACTAAACCACTAGGTATACTACTCAATGAACTATTACTACCGCAAGTATACTGGGTTTAAAGTGGAAATAGTTCTGTGGCAGTGTACTGTGTTAATGTGGTGTATTATGGCAGTGAACTGTGGTATATTATAAATGGGGCTGTACAATATAAAAGGAGTCGTGCACTATAAGTGGTAAGGTATTGTAGAGAAGAGTAGTACATCAGCATCAGGAGGAGTAATATATAAAAAAAGTGGAGTGTAGTCTTGAAAGTAGTGCAACGTTTAGTGGGTTAGACACCAAGAAGTAGAGCCGTATAATTTGAAGCAGTGGTAGTATAAGAGTATTGGATCAGCAATGGTGAAAATTTAGTACTGATTTAGTAGTTTACTATAATAGAAAGTGGTACAATATTCCATCAGGGTAGGTTAGTGAGAGGAGTCGAGGTATAATGCAGTCTTGAACTTATCCAGTGGTGAAACCACCGCTGAGTAATTGTGGAAGTATTAAAGTGTATAATACACTTTATGATAAACTACATGAATGTATGATAAACTACATGAATGTATGATAAACTACATGAATGTATGATAAACTACATGAATGTATGACTGTGTGGCTATCATTAACTGTGTGATTGAGTAACTGGCCATATTAGTAATTGTGTGACTGATTAAGTGTATGATAAACTGTATGAGTGAGCAATTGTTATGATGAATAATTGATAAAGTGTTTAAAAAGTGTATAGCCAGCATAGTATGTATATAGCAGAGTACAGTTTAGCACATGGTGTAGTATAACTGTATGGGTGGTTCTGATTACGTGTATGAGAAACTGTGTGACTAATTACTAGAACTGTTTGTATAAAATTACAATCAGCTGCATGAGACACTTGCCAACAATAACAGTCTTTCGCCTCAGATCTCAGTCCCATTGACCACATCCTCCGCTCAGCTTCAGCACTTGGCCTTCGATTGCTCTCAATCCCAGTACTTCATTGAGGAATTCAAAACTTCCTGGGTGAAGACTGAACAAACGAGATATTCAATCTCATAGACTACTGCTCCATAGATCCGGTTGTGGCATTTAGTTTTGTTTCCAGACTTGCTAGCGCATAATTATTGACTTCATAAGTACCATTCAACCTTATAGGCTCATATGGTCTATCATCATTGGTCCAAGTTGGCTTCCAATGCAGACAAAAGACCCAATGCAGGAAAGTAGTTGGTCCATTTATCTTCAACATCAAGCTTATCAATGTCGTTGAAGTCAAAGTTCTTGTTGAGGTAGTCGTTGAAGTTGATGAGCTTCCGTTGCTTCTCGCATTCGAAACTCCAGCTAGCTTTGAAGGCGCCTCCCAACGCACAAGCATTGGGGATTTCAACCTGGTAGTTTCCCTCAGTGGCTCCCATGATCGAGCCCATCTTGCCGATAATGCTCTTGTTCCTGGATGCTCCACCAACAAAGAAGATTTTGCGGGGCCTGGATGTTAAAGAATTGTACGTTTGTTTCTTGCCATCGGTTTCAATGTCTCCGAATTTAGAATGCAAGTCCTCGTACAATTTCTTCAACTGCTCGTCCTCGGCCTTCTGCTTCACGCTGCTAGAATCCTCTGATCCACATAACATTGGGCCTGCTCTCAATCTGCAACTGATAGTCTGCGACTCCACAATAGAGCTCACGTCCTCGTCTGCATCCCACTCATCCACTGCTTCAACTTTTCCTTCTGATGTCAACTTCATTCTCTTGAGCTGTGCGGGAGCATTGGGAATGATCTCGCCTGTGTCAAAATAGATACCAAGCTTATTGTCGAAGTTTTCAGACTGGTCCAAAATCTCATCAAACTTATCCCACGAGTCGCCTTTCACTCCATACTTCTTGTTGACCTTATCACGAACCTTCTCCCTAGCCAAAGCACCGTTGCTATAGCAGAGCATACCCATGTAGGCATTGTCAATGGTTGGGTGCTTGAAGACATGGTACTGAGAGGAAGGGTTATAGTTCTCAGTCACCAAAAGAACAGTGGTGGATGTTCCTAACGACACCAACACATCGTTTTTTTGCAAGGGAAGTGAAATAATCGTTGCAAGGTTATCACCAGTGAATGAGTACACTCTGGCATCTTCCGAGAAGCCATACTTCTTAACAAAATATGGAGATATCTGGCCCAAGCCCTCATACGACACCGGGCTAATCTTGCCCAATTTCTGCTTGAGTTCTTTAACTCCAGCCTCAGTTTCTTCTTTGGACTTTCTATCCAATTTGGGATGCACACCTGCCGCCACAGCCAACAAGTCATCGTCGTAATCGGAGTTCTTTATGCTGTACAAGTTCATTCCGCAAGCGTCAGCTTCTTCGATGGTGGTGATATGGCCCAAAAGCACCGATGCCACAAAACTGGACACCAAGGAGATTCTCTTGGTGGCTTTATAGACGTCAGGAGCCGAGCGGACGGCCATTTTCCGGATCTGGAGGCCGGTGAACCGGTAATGAGCTCTTGAACCCGTTATTTCAGCAAGGTTTTCGGGGCCTTCGGTGACCAGCTCGAAATCCTTGATATCCTGGCCTGTCGAATGGTCCTGCCAATTGGGAGACATTTCAGACGCAAAAGCATCCGAAAGACCGTCAAGCAACGAGGAGGAGTCTTTCAACTTGCTCAACGCAGATTCTGCCGAGTCCGACCAGAAAACAGAGCCATGCTGCATTCCAGAACCACTCAACCCTTTCACTTTAGAAAACGGGAACCCATCATTTTTCATGGTGGTGAACACATGGTCGATGGCCTCAAGCCACATGTGGACCGGCGACAAGATCTCGCCCGACGCTTCATTGGTCACCACACCCTTATGGATTCTGTACTTTTCCTTGAACTGAGAATCAAACTCAACTGAATACGTGTTCAACGCCTTCAACGACTCGTCAATTACTATGATCTTGAGCTGCTGCGTAGACAAGTCAAAGCCCAAGAACAAGTTGTTACAATGCTCATAAGTCATATTTCACCTTGAGCCACGTAAGCTTATTCTTTTTATAAGCACCCCACGCAGGAAACGTCAAAAACGAGATAACAAGGAGACAGAGTGCAAATGTGCCGAGGAGGAATACCAAGCTCTGAGTAACAAATCCCACGAGGACACTGACAATGACTGACACGTAGACGAAAAGTTGTTGTTGGTAGTGCACAGATCTCTGACCTTCGTAGTCGATGGGAAATTCGATGGCGGAATTGATTTGGTCACGGAGTGCTTCCATTTGGAGAGGTTGGGGATGCGGAGTAGCTGGGTATATATAGTATTGAGTGAGGTGTCGCTTCGGCGAGGGGGATGCAGTAATCTTACGCGTGTATGCAATTCTGAGTAAGCTTGCGCGGGTTTTATGCAGGACACATGTCCCGATCCGCTTACTGCCGCAGAACCCGACAGTGAATAACCAGTGGATAACCAGTGATATAACTAGTGGATAACCAGTGTTTATATGGTAATATACAACAATGGTTATATACATTAGGCAAAAGTAGGCTCATTTTACCTCAACGTCACTCGAGCTTTGGAGAGCTTTGGAGCTTTAGTAGCAGATACGGCCGCGGTTTCAGCTTCACTTAAATATCATTGTATTGCAAATTGCCTTGAATAGCTATGTTCATAATAGATGCTTAAGAGCCACTCGGGTCAACCCAGCCCCGATGAGTCTCACATGACACCAGGCCAGCGCAGCGTCTTCTAAACTCGCTCTCTTAATAGTACTAGTTACTATTGACATAGTACTTGATATCGTTACTCATGAGCTTCTCCTCCAAGAAGTCCGCCACCTGGTTATAGTGGTCTTCCTCAATCACTGACATGACTTTGTCGTTTTGCGTGGCATGTTCAAACAGGAACCCGTCGTCATCTTCGGAAAATACAGGTAGATCAAAGAACTTGGTGTAGCTCTTCTTGTCCATGGAAGAGTTGTTAGTGGAGACTGTGGTGGATCTGGTTAGCGACGTCATAAGCAGGTTCTCGTCGGTCTCCGATACTAGTGGCGACGTCAGCCTCGACAAGAAGATGAGCTCGTCGTCAATCTCCTCATCGACGTCTTCCAGAGCCTTCTTTTCCTGTGAGCTTTCATGGCATATACCATTGAGCATTGGCAGCTTGATTGCCTCACTATACACAAACTCATCGATGATATCTTTCTCAGAATCTTTGGACAATCCAGACCCCGAGTTTTTCTCCGAGCCTAGAAGGCCTTGTGTCTTAAGGGTATTCAGGCTATTGAGATCGATGTTGACAAAGTTAAAGAGCTCAGCTTCGGATTGCTCGGGGTCTGTTTCTTGTTCAAGAGGCGACAATGTGCTCGCATGCGATAAATGGTTAAGGTCAGATATAAGATCGCTCATTATGCCGTCGCCCATCTCGTTGAAGACTCGCTTTCTGGCGGTGGTGGCCGTATCATACAAGTCTGCATGGAACGACAGAGACGATGCCGAGTCCACCTGAGACTTGAGGCACCTATAGTCGTGAATGAGCAGTAGGAGTTTTGTTTTAAGGTTATAGTTTTCCCGGTCAGTTTCCTTAATGTGGGATTTTAGCTCGTGAACAGAGCCTAGGCTGGATGAAGTGGAATGGGGCTTTTGGTGATATGCAGGAGGGTCGGAAGGAACGGACAGTTTAGTTTGGAGCCCAGGTCTTTTTGCGACCACGGGGGCAGAGATAGCCCCTCCTGGAAACTTGGCCTGGTGGCTTTGGTGGGTCAATGGCGATTTGTGATGGGGCGGGAGAATATTCTTTTTGGGGTGAGCAGCGGTGGGTTGCTCATTTTTCAGTGGGCCCGTGGATCCCGGGGGCTTTTGCTTTTTCTTCTCGGACGCCGTCCGATTTTTGCGGGAGTTTTTGGGTCTCGGGGGTAGCACCCAGTTCTTGGAGGTTGTGATGGTCAAAATCGGCGAGTGTTGTTCGGAATACGACATTGGTGCTATATTTGCATGTTAGGCTCACAAGATGGACGCGAGCAAGACGAGCCAAGGAAGGTCACAGTAAAAAGCTTGAAGTTTTGTGAAAACTTAATGTGAGAGCTTGGCTTTACGAGAGCCTGGCGTTATGGAGTTGGCGTTGTGTAGTTGGCGTTTTGTGGTAGCAAGAATCGGTCGGATCAGGTCAGCGAAGAGGTTTGGACAGCGACAGAATGAGACCAGAATTGATAAACGAGATTTTCAGCAAGAAGTCAATGTGCGGTGAATGCCCGATGAAGTCCGAGCAGTGCGATAAAAAAGCAGGTTAAAGGATAAATAAAGTCCGGGCGTGGCAGCGGAGTGTGGACCAGATGGAAGAAGTGAGGCAAGAAAAAGGCGGACGTGAGAAACGAAGCGTGAAGAGAGCGCAGTTAAATTACGAATTACGAACGCACGGGCCGCTAATGGACAAGCATCCGCGCGCCGAATGTTTCAGCGCTTGTATCCAAGCATGGCACTAACACCGGCGGGTGAAGCCGGGAGTCTTGAGCCGAGAAGCAGGAACCATGCGAAAACCCAGCAACAAAAAACAAAAAAAAAGGAAAAAACGAAAAAAATAAGCAGCAAAAACGCGCACTGTGTTCCAGGGCTCTAGTGCTAAATCTGCAACAAGTGCTAGCAAGCTTGCTCAGCAATGAATAGGTATGGGACTGCAGCCCGTCAGGCAATAGACTGAACAGCAAAAACTGAAGCTGAAGCAAGCAATGACAGAAACAAAGCAAGGAATGAAAGAGAAAAGAAAAAGAAACAGAACAAGTTTGTTTCGAGTCGGTGTTCGTTTTCAATCGGACTTCTCGTGGCATGTCCTACGTGTATCTTGCGTCATAGTCTCTACAGTCTAAGATGACCCCTGCACGCTGACCACGAACACACACTTACTCCACGGACTTTCACTCCACTGTACAGTGTTGACTGTCTCTGTACACTCTCCCTCACATTCCACTTATACTTTTACACTACTGCCTCACACTTCTACTGCCTCACACTTCTCTCACTTCTCTCACGACCTACAGTGTCTCGCTTCAATCTCACTTTTCACCACCGCCTATATTTCTTGCACCACAAGTTTAATCAGAATTATTTTTTCACCCCCATCTTTGTTCCTGCCTCCTTAATCCTAATTCTACCCGTTCCTTAATGTGATTGACTTTAACGTTGTCTGATTTTCAGCTGTAGATCTGATTGTAGTCTAAATGTAGTCTGATTGTAGTCTAATTGGATTGTGAATTTAGAGTCTCATTGTAATAATTGTGCAATTACCTAAATGGGTCGTGACATGTGTGTATCTTCTCGATTAATATGTCTCTTCTGTCTCTCTGTCTGTCTATCTCTGCATATGCCTTGCCTCATCAAGTAATGACTCGTTTGGTCGTTTGCCTTTGGTCCTTTGGTCGGACGAATCGGCTCACCTGATTCCCGGGGCTAGGGTCTGTTCGGCACACAACTCCGCTCGACCATTGTCTATTTTCCCGCACGCTTCGGCTCTGCACTGCATCCGCCCATCCGCGCTTCCCACGGATACCTCGCTAGTGAAACGGACGGGTTTCCAATTTCGAACAAAGCTAGCCGAATATCCGCCAAAGTACTGCCGAACTAAAACCCAGACATGCAACACCTTAGCTAAATGTAAAGAGAGACTACTAATATTGATGGAATTCCGGCACATAAGCAGGGGCCTCGACGGCTTGTTTTGGTCAATTGCAAGAGCGCCGATTAGCTGTCTTGGGATGCGTTGGTTGCTGCGGAATTAGGTCTCCACATTTTTGGACAATGGCCGCAAAAAATCACCAGATACTTTTGGGGCCACTGTGGGGGGTCGGGCATATAGACGCTTGGCTCGTCTGGCCACTTCTTCTGTCCCAATGCCTGGTGGTGTCTGGCGATCGCGTTCGACGCAGGCAAGTGAATTGTCCATCGCGGGACATGCATATACGCTCCTGGGGACACGCGTGCAGCCTGCACCTAATAGATTGAACATGCGTCCGATCTTATATCCCCGGATATCTTAATTCGGCTGCAGGCATCGCGTCTCGCCCAAATAGGCCATATCCTAATCACCGAGCCGAACCTTAAGCCCATTACAGTTCCGGATTCTATTTTACGCTTGTCATGTTAAATCTATTGGACTCTCTTTTCATGGCATTGTGCTAGGCTCCACTTGTCTCTTTCAATAGCATTGTCATGGCTCGACTCGCCCCTTTGAGAATATCTTCTCATCATTTACGAGACAATGCTGCTACATTCACAGGAATGCATATGTACAGCATTGTTAATTGATGATTGTTGATCGTTGGGATAATATTGCCTAATTTTGAATGGGCATCGATGTGGATGGCTTCAACACCTCATCCACATTGCCGGTTCTCCAGAACGACGTGATGGTCTTGGGCTGCGTCAAGAACGTGACTCCGGCCTTACCATAGAAATTCAAGTCTCCGAGGAACGAGCCCTTGTTTCCGGTGAAGGAGAACATTGGCAAAGGCACTGGGATAGGAACATTCACTCCAACCTGTCCACATGCAATGTTCTTAGTGAACTTTTGAGCAGCTGCTCCCGACTGCGTGAACAACGAAACTCCATTTCCGTACCGGTTGGAGTTTACCAACTCGATGGCCTCGTCAAACGTGTCCACATTAACCACCGACAACACTGGGGCAAAGATCTCTTCGTCGTATGCTCTCATGCCTGGCTTGACGTCCGTCAAGATCGTGGGGCCCAAGAAGTTACCCTTGGTCAACCGGCTGTCGCTGGACTTGAAGTCTCTACCATCGAGCAACACAGTTGCACCGGCCTTTTCAGAGTCGGTAATGATCTCTCTGGCCTTAGTCAACGCTTCAGGGTTGATAAGTGGACCAACATCCGACGAAGCATCGAAACCAGAACCAACCTTCAATTGCGAGGCATCACTAGCAATCTCTTTAATCCACGATTTGGTCTTCTCTCCAACAGTCACAAGAACGGAAATAGCCATACAACGCTGGCCAGCAGCTCCAAAAGCAGCTCCATTGAGCGCATTGATAAAGTGACTCTTGTCTGCATCTGGCAACACGATCAAGTGGTTCTTGGCTCCTAAGTTGGCCTGCACTCTCTTGCCCAAGGATGTTCCCTTGTCATAGATGTACTTTCCGGCCTTGTCACCACCCACAAAGGTTATGGCCTTGATGCGGGGGTCCTCGATGATCTTGTTGACGGTGTCGTGCTTGCCGTGCACAATGTTCAATACTCCTGGAGGAACACCAGCTTCGGCCGCCAACTCAGCAATGATCATAGCTGCACCTGGCACTCTCTCCGAAGGCTTGAGCACAAGAGTATTACCGGTGACCAACACAAGAGGCAAACTCCACAACGGCACCATGGCTGGAAAGTTAAAGGGGCAGATGGACCCAACGACTCCCAAAGGCTCACGCACCATCTTGGTCTCCATATCCGAGGCCACTTCCAAAGAAGACGCCATAAGGTCGTTGGGGGCATTGCATGCAGCCTCGGCCACCTGGAGCCCACGCAAAACATCGCCCTTGGCATCGGCAAACGTCTTGCCTTGCTCCAAAACAATCATCCCAGCAATGCGGTCGTGGTTTTTCTTCAACAACTCCACAAACTTGAATGCAATGCCCTGTCTTTTGATGATGGAGTAGTTTTTCCACACATGGAACGCCTCTTCGGCAGAAGCAACAGCATTTTCCAACTCCTCCGGCGTCGACTGAGGAACTTTGGCAATCACCTCGTTCGTGGCCGGATCGTGGATATCATACCACACGTCGGACTCCGACTTGACCAATTGGTTTTTGTACAACGAAGGCGTGATGTAAGGCTCGGTACCTTTCTCCAAGTGGTCCTTGGGGTACGACTCAATTGTGGTGTTGAGTGTCACTGTGGATAATAACCGGGCATTCTGGCGACGGGCCACAACACGCAAGGATCTGGGGAAAGCTCTCAACATGACGGATGTAATGTTGGAAGTACTGAAGAAATTGAGAACAATTGAGGTAGACACAACCAATCAAGAATCAATTTGATCAGACACAATTACTGGGTCTTTTTTTGTGTCTGGTATGGTGGACTTGCTTCTATTTAAATACATGAAGGGTCGGGTTCGCAGTCCCGCTTTTCGCAATTTTGCATATGCCCGATTGAGATATCGAAAGCGGCCGATTATCCACGGAGGTTCCCCACACCTTTTGTTTGGCTATATGCAGGTGTGTGTTAAATGGCAAGAGAGAGGTAGGTAGGTAGAGGCAAGAAGAGAGATGGCAGAACATAATTGTTAAGAGTGCAGGATCTGCATTCAGTCAAATTAAAAAATTAGTCAGCGTTAAGTGGAGTTGGAGTTGGATTTGGAGGTTCTACATGTTCTGGATCAATTCACGTGATTGCTCGATTATTCATATGAAATTCCAACACCACTGGCTCCCGCTCTAGAGCTACTTTTTCGTCCAGAGATCGTAGTACAAGTCTAGCAAGCACGAAGTACTCCATGCTTGCGTAGGACTCGAGTCGCCGCAGAAAGACCCATCCTTATTCGTAAGCTCCGTCAAACCAGCCCATTCACTGGTCCTGATCCACCTCATGTGGTCCTTGAGTCGGAGGTTGATCTCCGGTAAGATGTGATCGGATTGCTTGCCATTTGAGCTGAACCTCTTGAATGCTCTGATAAAGTATCCAAAACACCACACCCACTCGGGCCCTTGGTGGTAGTTCCTTCCCTTGGAGGTAGCAAAATCCTCAGTATCTTCTCCATTGTGGTAGTCGGGCCGGTAATTGTAATCGGAGGGGTCCAATGTTCTCATACCAACAGGGCCTCTGATGATTTGGTCGGCCATGTTGATGGCACTTTGTGCTCTTTCGGGTGTGAAAAGCTCGGGTGCAACACACATTGCAATGGGGAAGTTGGGTCTCAACTGGTAATCCTCGTACTCTTTGCCACTGCGGTAGAGATCCTTATAGATGCCTCTTCTGTTGACAATGCTTGAGTTGACATCAAAGTCGCCATCCTGAGAGGCGTCTTCAGGAACATAAAAACATCTCTCGAAATTGTCTTGCACCAACTGCTCCCACTCCTTGAGCAAGATCGACAGACCATCTTCTTTCTCCACCTTGGTGTACTTGAAAAGGCCCTTTTCGTGAAGGCCATTCACGAATCTCAACGTACTCTTCAAGAGCCCCTGTAACTCCACCGCAGCTCCGTCTCTAGGTGTTCCTGGCACTCCCTTAGACCCAGCCTTTTCACTCTCTCCCATTTTGTCCATCCAAGTACCGCAGTTAAACTGTGATCCTCCATGAACAAAGCCGGTTTGCCAGTCCACTGACACTTCAACGTTGAAACCCTCATCGCTCATCTGAGAGTCGAGGTTTGGCCCAGCATTGGCTTCCCGGTATCTAATACCCTTGGCGTGGCGCAGCAAGATCTCATACAACACGTCCCTGATACTAGACTCGTAACTAAAAGCACGCTCATCCTCCCAAGAAACCCAAGTATCATCCAATGGAAATCTTCTGGATACCTTCTCGTCGAGAATCGCCACTCCTTCAGGAGCATGAGTCACGTATTCTTGCACGGCCTGTGCAAAGAACCAGGCTGCATCTCTGGCATTGTAACGTGGGTTTCTTCCAGCATCCAACAAGTTGGGAATCAATCCATGCTTGAGAGTCTTGGCAAAGGCGAGTAAATGCATCTTGGCATCGTCAAATCTTCCAGGAACAATCAAAAGACCTCGGAAAGAAATGAACACATCTCTACCCCAGCATCTCATGTAGTCATTGCTAAAATGAGGAAGACCTGCGGCCAAGCAAGCAACATTTTCAGTAGGGAGAAGAGACGTATTGCTCATGAACCCACACATCTGCACAGAAGTCAAGGCCAAGCTTTGAACAAAATTGGTGGAGCCTTTGATGTGGTCGTCCATCAATCTCAATGCTCTGAATCTGGCTGCTTCATAAGCAATACCAACCACCAAAGCAAAGTAGTGGGGATGAAGAAAATTGGGCACTTTTTTGATGGCTTCAGTTCTGGACTTCAACCACTTCTGGAACTTCTCCAAGCCTTGTGAGTTTTTCAAGTACTTGTTCAACCGGTCTGTGATGTTGTCTGCAGCCCATAATCCCTCTCTGAGGTGATCACAAAGAGGATGGCCCAAGTCGTTCTCCCAAATAATATTCTTGAGAACACTGATCCAGCCCTCCAATCCAGCATAGACTAGGTTGCCGTAGCCAGGAACACAGTACACTCCGTCAGACCCGCCACTGGCATCCCTTTCTTCCTGTTCACACCTGTACAACAAGGCATTCAAGTCATACAAGCTCAAATCGGAGGATGCTTCGATTGCTCCTTCTTTCACGAACTCATCTAAGGAAACATCAGCGTTTGGTATTTTCGTAGAAAACACAGCAATGGACCCAGGTCCAAATGAGCCATCTACCTTGATGTAAGAATCTGCCCCGTTTGTTTCAATCTTTGGACACTCAATCTCAACAACTTTGGTGGGTATTCCAGTCAAGTATTTCGAATCTCTAGAGTACTCACCCGTCTTTTTAATCGAGTAGGCGAATTCAGGTTTGACTTGAGTTCCCTTCAACTCACAGGGGCTAAGGATTTGCTCCGGAGGATTTTGCTCGAAATGCGATCTTGCAATTAAGAACCAGCCTTCTCCTGTCAAGGTATTGTACCTCTGTATAGTGATGTATTGGCCTTCATGATGAATGTACATCTCTTGGTCATGAACAGGGTCTTCACTCTCATTGGCCAATGAAGCTCTGACGGAATTCAACTTCTGCTTCGCAAGAGCAATTCCCAGTTTCTCATCAAATTTGTATTGCCTGGTTTCTCCCACCACATCAAGTAATTCTGGGTATGTTTCGTCATACCCAAACAGAGTACCAACAGCAGAAGAGCAAAATGAAACCAATGCAGCCGTGGGTAAGGTATCCTCGACCGTTCTAATCTGGGCAGGCATTTGGTTATCATGAGTGCAGTCCATGAACAAAGCATGAGGAGCTTGGAAAGACAAAACTCTGGGGATTTCTAATTCGGAGTTGTTGTCGGCATATTTTCCTGATTCTGGCTCCTTGTCTGCTGGGTATGCAAGCTGGTCTAATGGAAGCCAAGAAAATGATCCGATTGGTCTTCCACCATGCTTGTGCACAAGTCTCGACAATTCATCCACGCTCCATGCTTGCATGGCTTCACGGATCAAAGAGTTGATTCCCAAGCGTTCGACGAAGATCTTGTCCATCTCTTCAGATCCAGAGAACAATTCGGCCACAACGTATAAGTTAGGGTTCACGGAACGGGCTGCATCCAATAAGGCTTCTCCAACATGAAGAGGTGTGGAATGGCAATTGTCAAGACGGAAACCATCGAATATTTTGGCACAGTCTTGAGTATACTTGATCATTCTCTCCCAAAGGTAGGGTGAGTCTTTTGGGCCGGATCCAAACCTCAACTTCACACAGTCACTCCAGACAATGACTTCACGCCTCAAGTAAGCTTTTGACTTGTCTGAAGCAAAATCAACAAGAGGGTTTCCGCCCCAAATCCAGCCATTGTTGGCCAAAGCCCATTCCTTGCCGTTCTTGGTGAAACGAGTAAAGTAGGCCTCAGCAAATTTGTTTTCGGGCGTAATAGGGCCCAATTTTGGTCCATTGTCTGCTAATCTCATGAAACGTGCTCTATCAGCCACCTGGTTTTTGATGGACTTCACGTCGTCATCATATTCCGCATAGAAATCTGCATTGATCTCATCAATAATGGTGTTGGCCTTGTCTTGCAAAACCTGAGAGTCTCTTGAGCCTGTGATGGAAAGCAAAATGGCGTAGAATTTGTCAAGATGTAAAGATTTGGCAAACCTTCCGCCAAAGCCGAGACTGACATTCGTAGAGTCGAGTACGTACTTGGAAAGAGCCTTCAAGTTCGAGACGTCGACATTCGGGGGCACTTCAGCAGGTTCGATGTGAGATAAGTTCTCCAGCAACTGCGAAAGAATCAGGGTCTTATCCAAGACATAGAATTGCCACAATTTAATCTTATCAATAACATGTTCTTGTACACCATCAAGGATTGAAGATAAGTCGTTCTCGGAAGTAATGTTTGTTGGCAAGCCAAGAGAGCCTAAGCGGTCCGAGAAATCCAGTAAGGCGTTGTCCAATTCGATTGCAGCAATCAAGTGGGGAGCGGTCTCCGCGTTGTACCCAATATCAGGGTGGTCTCGGATCCATTGGGAGTTGTCTGCAGTGTGGTTCCAAACAACATCAGTTAAAGACAAGAGGTTATTCTTGGCCAAGGTCTTGCCAATGAAGTCAGAGGCCTGTTCATTGGACAGGAAGAGGCCCGGGTCGAACTTGAGCTGGTCATAAATGGAGTAGGGCGAGTCAGAAGAGCCTCTTTCCTGCAACGGCGTGAAATGAATCATGTTGTAACCCTTTTTGGAGATGTAAGCGAACAACTTATCCCAATCGTCAAGAGGCCCAGCCCACTTGGACACCACGGTCTGGATATTAATCAGGTTGAACGTCACGTGCTTATCGGCAATGGAGAGTTGGGGCGGCACGGTAAAATAGAATTGGGCGGTGTGGCATTTCTCCAGGTTGGCCTCGTATTCCAAGTAGTAGGCGTAAGGACCAGGATGGAAGATGGGCACATGCACGGAAATGTCTTTGTGGAAAGACGGCACGATGGCAAGCTTTCTGAAGCTTTTTCTGTCGAACTTCAGCGTAGCATCCTTGGGAACATTGACATAAAGCAGCGCCTTATTGGCCACCGGGTTTGCAGCATCAATGCGGAAGATCAAGTCGAACAAAGGCTCGCCTTGCTTATTCGTTTTGGGCACGGCCGGTAAAATCACCACTCCATTTTGCACGGCTTTGTTGGGAACAGGCAGCCCGTCTGGTGTCAAAGGAAGAAGAACTGTTCTGGACATAATAGTCTACCGGTAGTATAATAGTGGAGCAGCAAGTAGTAGAGACAGCAATGGATCAGTGGATACCAATAGAGATATGTAGGAAGGATCAGTGAAACTGGAGTAGTTGACCTGTAGAAGAAACCAATGGAACGGTGAGTAATGGAGACAGTCGAAAAGTAGTGTAGTAACTGGACAGCAAGCAGTGGGCCAATACCAATTGAGAAGGCACGTGGAGCAAACACACAAACAAATTCAAGTGTCCGAAAAGGCAGAACAAAAAGACCAGGAGATCACGAAGAACGAGTAGTAAATGGGGGAAAAGAAGTGGCAGCGGATCGTCCCATATATATATGAGGTGCCGCACGCAGCCTGCGAGCGACAGGTTGCGCACCTGGATTCATATTTGACTATGCGTTATGCATCACCCACATAATCTCCTATGCATGGATTCTCGCGCCAAGCCAGGCCCAAGCCCAAAGCCAGGCCCTAAGCAGACCACAAAATGACCAATACACTTAACAGTAAATGCAGGGAGCAGTGTACAGTAAATCGGAACACAATAAATTAAGAAGGTGCTAGTATATTGGACATAGGAACATACAAGAAATGTTAAAAGAAGTGGTGACGGTGCCACACGAAATGCTATAAGAAATGCTATAAGAAATAGTATAGGCAATAGTAGAAGTAGTAGAAGTAGGAAAAGTGGTAAAAATAGTAGACATACTATAAGAAATTTGATAAGACATTATAAGAAGAAGGATAGGAAAAATTACAGAATATGCTATACGAATACCATAGGAAATACTATACGAATACCATAGGAAATGCTATACGAATACTATAGGAAATACTATACGAAAACTATAGGAAATGCTATAGGAACACTACAAATAGTGGTACAAGAAATGATAGAGATACTACAAAAAATACTACAAGAATCAGTAGAGAAGTAGAAAAAGTATGGAAATTACCTACTGTATATGTATATGTATATGTCTACTTGGAGTAATGGTGACCTGTCCCTCTATTTAGGTGCACTGCTAGAAAGGCCACGTTTAGGTCAATCAGTGAGTATTGCGAATCAGCGAGCTAGTCAGTGAATTAGCGTAGAGCGAGCGTAGAGCGTAGGTGAGCACCACATTGAGGCATGGATCCAAGGGAAAATCCTCGACGCTTCTTTTTGATTCCTCTTTTTACTTTTCTCTTCTGGTCATTGATTGGCTGTTGCACGTGATAGGAGTTGCATATTGTCCAAAATGTATGTCAATTGGGGGTCAGTTGGGGGTCAGTTGGGGGTCAATTGGGGGTCAATTCGGTGACCTCTTTTTGGAGCTGGTCGCAACCTTGGGCTGTTCCCGAAATGGTTTGTCCCAATGCGTAATGCCAGTTGTGTCCGCCCAGCAACCAACGCGCACATAACACAGTAGAGGCGTTGGGAATATAGTTTAAAATCGACACCGTAGAATGCGCACCGTATAGATACTTCAAAATGAGACTTGGTTTGGATTTACATAAGATAAGATAAAATATGGGAGGGATTCCGATCTAAGTGATCAAAGTGCTAGCCGAGGCATGCTTTTGTATTTGAGTGAATGTGTTTGAGCGGAAATGGGTTTCGAGAAATGGATGAGTTATGCACCATTGCTTATTTCGACTGCTATTATGTGTAGTGTAATATCACTGGGCAAACTAAAGCACCACGGTTATGGCCAAAATGAATTACAGAAGTTATGGCAACAAATTCCGGACAAGTAACTTTCGTCAATTATAAGTTCTTTTCTACGGCCTCTGCTTCCGTCTCTACCCACCTGTCTCCTCCGGTCTCTTATCTACCATCTTTATCGTTCATTGTCCATGCAAGACATGAGGGGGCTCCATTGAAGTGGGGGTGGAGAACTTGCAGGAAGCGCACTTGCAGGTAAGCGCACTTGCATCCTCTCCGCCCGCACCATCGAAAAAAAGAAGAAACGAAAAACGAAAAAATAAGCTTCCCCACCAGGAGTCGAACCTGGAATCTTCTGGTTCCAACAGAAGTGGTTACTTTCGTAGCCAGACGCCTTGACCATTGGGCCATGAGGAACGAAGCTTGAAAAATAATTTTTGCTTGTTTTTACACCGAGTGTAACAAGTGAAAAGGCTAACGATGATATTAATTCCATTCTGAGTTTTGTTCTGCACAAAAATATCCTCCTTTTCTTTACTGCTCAATTAAATGTTCCAATCTTTCTGATATTTCCCCCTCTCTTCACTTCCACCGCCTTAAATCTCTAGCTAGATCTCCTAAAGGCCTACTTGCATCTCCAGAGTGTGCGCGCGTCATGAAAATTGAGACCCAAGTACTCAAGAAGTACCCCAACTCACACCTCTTTCTGGGCATTGAAAGTCGAACATGAGTGATCTCTACGAGCATGTCACGCCGGACGTTCTTAGCGACTTCGACGGCTCGGGCACTCAAGCCTTGCTTGAACTCATCAACGCAAACGACCACCCCAGTGAAGCCACTAGTGTGGTTTTCACTGAGATCTTGATGCTGGTCCAAGCACAGCTTCTCTCCATCGAGAAAGTTACCCAGTTCTTGCAGATCGCCATCACCGACGAGGAAAAGGCCAGCATTTTTTGCCAGGTGTTCGACGTGTTTCCCTTGGATCAGCCATTGAAGGACCTCTTCAACGAGGTCTACGTGACCCACCAAATCATCACCCCTGCCACTGTGGCCCAGTGTATAGACTCGTCCAAGCTCTGTGAGTTGGCGGCTGTACCTGCAGACACCTTTAACCGGCAAATGAATGCAAGAAAAAGAGATAAGTACTTCACCCAGAACAAGTTCAACCTCTTGCACGAAGAGTTCGAAGGATACTCCATTCTCATTAGTGAGTTCCACTCCATGTACATCAGCGAGAACAACTGCACGCTCATCGATTACGCTTTGGACGTTGTTCTGCTGTTGATTGGTCATTACTTGCTAGACCCTAACAGAGTGCTTGATGTCATCATAGATATGTCGTCCAACTACGTGGTGGGAAACGTGGACTTTCTCATGGGCTTTTTGAGGAAATCTCCCTGGTGGCCCTCTGTGGAGGCTGACTGTATGTCTGGTTTGCATACGCTATCTCTGGGTGGATGTGCTACTGCTTCTAGCCTGATAGCTTTGCGTCTTCTCAAACAACCAAAAGATAGGGACTTTTCGGACACTTTCAAGGCGTTGGTGTGTATCTTCATAAAGGAGGGATTTGTATCGTTTGGCTCTATCTATAGTCAATTGCCAATCATGGACGAGGAGATGGAGCAGCTCCAAAACCTCTACAAAGCAGATCTCGACGACCAGGTGTTTCGTGCAAGTGCTAGTGCTTTATCCTTGGCTGCTCCGCTCTCTGAAGAAGGCGAAGAGGGCAATCTGAATAAAAACAATGAGGAAGCCACGAAAAACCCGGCCTCTCTCGAATCCTTACTCAAGCACAATATAAAGCTCGAGTTGCTCAAAAGCCTTCTCGCCGTGGGCTTATATTGGCCTTCCATCTACATTCTTTCCGAGTACCCATTCTTGGCCCATGTGGACAAAGACGTTGCTAGTTTGATGCACCGAATGTTGAGTGTGATGATCGAGCCACTTCACGGGACTAATTCTCTGCCCGATCCCAATGTTTTGGCGGAGTTTAAAAAAGAAAGACTCATTGCGGTCTCACGTCCAATGAATCAGATCAAGTACGATCCCCCCACCACCTCCAATTCTTACTGCTTCAACCCTCTCTTCAAGCCTTTGGGTAACAAGAAGCTCACGTTTTTCTATGAGCGGTGGACTGCCCACCTCCCAATTCTCCAAACTCCCCAAGATCTCTATACGCTTTCTGAGCAATATCTCAAGTTTTTCGGGCCGCTTCTTGCGTCTAACTCGCCTAACTTCATCAAACTCTGTGATATCATTATATCTGACTTGAACCAATGTTCACAAGAGCAAAGGGAATCCTGGTTCAATTACTTCCGAAACTACATTTTCCCTGCCATCGGACATATTGAAGAAAACGCTATTTGTGTGGATAAGGCATATGAGGTGTTGAAACACTTTTCTGTCGAGGACAGATTCAACCTCTACGGTGAATTGCACCAAGTGCTTTCCAAAAACAACCCCTACGTCAAATTGGTCTATGGCAAAGCAGAAAAGGCAACGAAAGATGTTTTGAAGAGACTCCTGAAAGAGAATGTCAAGCCCATGATGATGAGATTGGCCAAAATCAGTATCTCCAACCCTTTGCCATGTTTTCTCACCATCTTGCAGCAACTCGAGAGTTATGATAATCTCAATGCTTTGGTTGTCAAGACAGCTGCCTATTTCAATGACTATGGATGGGACAATTTGGTGTTGGCAATCTTAATGAGGCTCACAACAAGCGGCAGAACTGGAGTGCAGCAGAATGGCTTGAATGATCGCCAATGGATTCAATCTCTTTCTTCCTTCATCGGAAAAATCTGTCAGGAATACTCACAAGCCTTTGACTTGCTTACCTTGTCGAAGTACTTGCTACGGTCTTTACACTCTGCAGGCACGTGTGATTTGATTGTCATGAAAGAAGTACTCAGCTCCATGGGAGGTCTACAGGCCATTACCAACCTCACCCATCTTCAGATCAGCATGATCAATTCCGAGCCATGTCTTGAAAAAATTGTTTACGAGACAATAGGAGACCGTCGGTATGAGAATACCGTATCTGGTTCGGCCATTTGCCATGTTTTGATGCAAGAAGGCATGGTGAACGAGTTCTTTGTTCTTCTTTGCAAACTCAATGCTGAAACAGTTGTGGGCTCGGAGTTTTCCCATTTGAAGGTCTTGGCCAGCAAAAAAGATGAGCTCGATTCCGTGATTCACTATTTATGTACTTTGGTGGGTTTCTTCCTGAAAGAAACACCCTCTGCATTACTCCCAGTTCATGAGCTTATACAGAAGTACAATGTACCGGTACCGTG
Source organism: Metschnikowia cubensis (assembly GCA_002374405.1). Classification (NCBI taxonomy): domain Eukaryota; kingdom Fungi; phylum Ascomycota; class Pichiomycetes; order Serinales; family Metschnikowiaceae; genus Metschnikowia; species Metschnikowia cubensis. Next base: position 54,574 of record NKZA01000013.1, read on the forward strand.
GGCTTTTGAAATGTGGAGGAAGTTCTTACCATTGCAAAACTATGGTGAACTAACAACCCTCATGAGAGACTCGCTTGCTAAATCAGTCCTTGAGTCTCTCGACATTGACTTGTTTATGTTGTTTTGGGGTATGAGCCTCTATGATATCAACTACTCGGACGAGTTATATGAGTCCGAACTTGCAAAGGTTGTGTCCAAAGTACTGAGTCTCAAGGAAGAGTACTCATTTGCAAGAAGAGATAACAACACCAGCTCCGATAGTCTCGATGCGTTCAAAAAGTCTATTAAAGAAAATGAAAAACTCATTGAAACTATCCCCCAACAGAGAGACCACCACAAGGCACACAATGAGCAGAAGATATCTATTCTCCATGAAACAAGCTCAAACTGGTTCAGCGAAGACATTCTGGCCAATACCAGAAGCATATCTAGCTTCCTTGAGAACTGTGTCTTACCTCGCTGCATCCACTCGTCCTTTGATGCAATCTATAGTGCAACAGCTATTTTCAAATTGCACGAAATACAGCCAAAGGGCTTCTCTGTGATCCTGTGTTTGGACCAGTTTTTCACCAACAAGATCTTGTTTGCTACTTTGTTCACTTGTACGGCTATCGAGGCGGAGAATTTGGGGCTCTTTGTCTCAGCCATCCTCAAGAAACTCGGCACTTGGTCTAACAGCGAGACTTTTGACAAGTCAAACCTACTCGTGGGTACAGATGGTCAGCGAGTCTCTTTCAGAGAGTACCGAGCCACTCTTTACGGGTACCATGGGTTAATTCTCGAGGACGTCAAGCGAGCACTATCGGTTACGACTTACATGTCAAGAATGAATGCCATCACTTTCCTAAAGAACTTGATGGGTGTGTACCCGATTGTGGAAGATCACTGCGAGGAGTTTATCGAGTTGATGGAGAACATCTCCCGCAAGGAGAACAGAGACGATCTCAAGTTGTCGTCCAGTGCTATGATAGGCCATGTCAAGTCCAGAAAAGCTCAATGGGTGCATTTATGGGACTTCGTTGAACTCGAGGAGTCGGTCAAGGCCGAGCACGTTGCAAAGCGTGAAAATATCAAAGCCTTGGAGGAGCAGAAGGCCAGAGAAGCCAGAGAATTGAAACAACGTCTTCAGGAAGAAGAGGACAGAAAGCGACGCGAGGAGGAAGCAAGGCTACTTGAAAAGGAAAAGATGGAACAACACCGTGTTGCCACGGCTAATGCCATCAAGTACGAGGACAGCACCAGCTCTCGTTCTTCTACCAGAGACATGACAAGGGCCACCGCTACCAGTCGAGGAGATGCAATACCCAAGGACAGGTACCAGAGCTATGCCAACAATGGCCCCAAGAAGACCTCAGAAGGTGGTACTTCCCGTGATGCAGCACAGAGTAAAACACCCCCTGCACCAGGTTCAATGAGAAGTACTGCTGCACCAGCAAACAAGACTGAAAAGGGCACGGAAAATGAAAGGAACAATGACAAGGCTCAGAGTAATGGCAGGAATCAAGCAACTGGCAAGACAGGAAATGACAAGAGTCAGGGAGGTTCCATGAGTCAAGGAAGTGAGAGGAACCAAGGAAATGCCAGAAACCAAGGAAACGAAAAGTCTTCCAATGACAAACAGGCCACTCCGGGGTCAAATCTGCTCTTGAAAGCGAAATTGGAGGAGGCAAGAAAGGAACAAGCTAACAGGAATAAAGACGTGTCTCGGTCTCCTGCTCCGCGTGCTGGTGATGTCAAGAATGAATCCAGAACCCCCTCTACTAACCAAATACCTGCCCCACGTGTACCCTCAGGGCCACGCACGGGCTCCAATTCCCGTGCTAGAGCGCCATTACCACCGCAAAGGCCTCCGCAATCCCAGACCTCAAGAGGTAGTGCTTCGAACGGAAGGGAAAGAACATATTCGCTGGGAGATGTCTTGCAGACAGATCGGATCTCCTACAACTCTCGGGACTTGCAAGCCTCATCTGCAAAAGGGAGCTCCTACAAGCCTCCAACTCCTAGAGACAGCCAGGCTCCACCAAAGCCTTCCACAGACAAAAAATTAACTACACCTTCAGGCCTTCAGACGCGAGCAAGACCACCATTGCCTCCACAAGTGGCTCCTAGAGATGATCGTGGAGGATACGGCCGAGGCGACGGACGTCATAGGAATGGCAGGGGTTACGGAGAGAAGCAGAGCTCTGGACGCAGCGATGTTCCATTACCACCTCCTCCAGTTCCACCACCAGCCAAGAGAGATGCACCCCAAGACCCCAGGAAGAGGAGGTATGAAGGCTCTGGCCGGGAATACGACAAGAGGCAGAGGTACTGAAAGGCACTGAAGAGAAGTGCAAGACAGTCAATAATAGACACTTTATTATATTGCGCCTTCTGGTGAACTTATGTAGTGTGGTATTTATGATTTTAAAAGCTACAGGGTATATACCAATGATCTAAGATCCGTCTTATCGTCTTCCATCTGTCTCGTGGTCTGTTTGTCTTTTGTTCTGATGGTCTTCATACTACCAGCAGTGACACTACTCATCGGAGTCATATACATCGGAAAGATCCGAGAAATGGTCCAGAGCTTCTGAATCTTCCTTTCCTGAGCCAAGGCCCTGAGCAGCTTCCTGGTTTTCAGAATCAGGTGTCTCCAGCTCAAGCATCAGCAAGAACTCTTCGATCTTGGCCAAATGGATCTCGTGCCACTTCAAGTGCTTCTCGTACGCATGCAACCGAGTGAACTTGCGTCCACAGTTCTTCTTGGGACAAACATATGTCTTTTGGGTATTTCCCAGGACCAAGTTGATGATCGATTTATCAGGCACAGCCTGCTCTATCAAGTGTTTCCTGTCGTCAGTTGAGGTTTCGGGGTTTTCCAGTACGGGGTCTTCAGCCAAAGTGTACTTGTGTTTCTCCCTGCTCATGGCCTTCCACGACTCCGCCTTGGCCTGCTTCAAGAAGTTGTGGAGCTCGATCTTATCGTGGGTGCCTAGAATGTCATCTGGCAAGTCTCCATTATGGATATCATGGTAATGTTTAATGAGTTCAGCTTTTTTGACAAACTGGACTGACTCGCTACACAGCCTGCACCTCCACAAGTCCACCGCAGCCAGGTCCTGGTGAGTTTTTAGGTGCAAGTTGAAGGCCTCCGGGCCCGTAATCGAGACGCTGCACTCCTTACACTTGAAGATGGGATGGACATCGTTGCAATGCTTTTTGAGCGACTTCTCGTCCTTAAATATCGTGAAACATCCTGCGTGTTCACATTGGAACACCGTGGCCTCTCCATGTGCCTTGAGCTTGTGAGCAGTCAAGAGAGCCGGCAGCTGGAACCGTCGGTTGCAATGGTCACACGTCAACACCTGCTCATGCACCGTATCCACATGATGTTTGAGTGACTGGTAGCGGTAGTACGCCTGGGTGCATCCTTCATACGTGCACTTGTGTTTTTTGGTATGTGTGAGTTCATGTCTCTTTAGGAGCTGTGGAGAGATGGTGCCCTTGCCGCATACGGGACACCGGTACGGCTTTTCGCTGTCTGATTTGTGGAAGAGCTCGTGGACCTGGAGATGAGATTTGCGGAAAAACGACTTGTCGCAGCCTTCAAACGTGCACTCGAAGGGGCGGTCGTTGGTGTGGGTTCTTTCGTGCTGTCGTAGAAGAACGGGTCTGTTATAAGCTTTGCCACAGCCAGGCTCGGCACAGATGTACCGTTTGGGGCGGATCGAAGGCATATATGCAGACGAGGAGGTATTAATTCAAATAACAATAGAAAAATAAAAGTTGGTGTAGAGAAGAAAATGGGTGGGTGCTTAGGAATCTATGTATATATATGTAATGAGAAACCGATGAGTTATTGTGTGCAGGCCTGCATTCTTTCAGGGCTTTAGCACATGTAAAAAGTGACATAATGAGTTAGTAGTCTGTATTGATTGACTCCCTAGTTATTTATCTAGATTATACACAGTTTCAATTGCTTTTAAAATGCACTTCCATGGGTAAAAGAACACCTTTTGATATTACCTTCGCTGATTTTTCTTGATAAACCGCAAATTTCAAAAGACATCAAAATCCGTGATAGTTTAGTGGCTAGAATTACCGCTTGTCGCGTGGTAGACCGGGGTTCAATTCCCCGTCGCGGAGCTTTGTTTGCGCAAGTGGTTTAGTGGTAAAATCCAACTTTGCCATAGTTGGGCCCCCGGTTCGATTCCGGGCTTGCGCATCTTTTTTTTTCTTATTTTTTCTGGATATCGCACCATTTCCTCGTCTAGCTTCTTCTTTTTCCGGTTTCAGAAGAGGCATTTGGTGCGTGTGCTTCCGAACAGCGTTGTTTCTATATTTGGCTCCGTATACTCTGCGCGCAAGGCTTGGTTTTACTCAGATCAGGCCCAGTTGAGTAACACAATAACACCTGACGCACCGAAAAACTTCCTTCCAAACACTTAGCTACCACACTCTTTCACACCCACACAGCCCTCACACTGCAGAAAAAAGACGGATTCTATCGTGCCTCCCCATACAACAGTATACAACAGTCACATCCATAACCAAAACACCTCCATCGCCCATCTAGATCATCCACTCATACCTCGGCTTTAGCTCAGTTCATGGCTCGTCAAGTGTCGAAAACTAGCATTTAACATCACACCTCAGCCACCATGTCAAGTTTACCTAAGATGTCCACCACCTCGGCAGGGTTGCCCAAACTCGCATCCACCACGTCCACCCTAGACTATACCACGCCGTCCGTGGGGGTGCCAACCGGAGTGGTGAACCCGTACATCTCCAGTAGCACGAAGCCTCTGGGCACGGTGTTCATTGCAGTGGGAAGCGTCGTTGGCTTCATTCTCCTTGGCTTCTTGTTCTTCCATTTTTTCAAGTCCATGACGGCCTCTTCCACGGCCAAAAAGGCTCTGTACTATGAAAAATTGGCACACAACCAGTACGCGAAGAACAACAAGAATGCATATGGAAAAGAGGGCTCGGATGCCTCCATCTTCAACAGCACCGAGTACAACGGTGCCGTGACCAAGCTCCCCCTCTTGAGTAGCAGCAGACAATCAGTGCTCGGGTTCAATCCCGAGGTGTCGTCGACCAGCTACTCGGATCTTGCGCCGGTGTCGAAACATGATATCACCACAATGTTCGTTTCGCCCACCAAGGAAATGACGTATGCCCGCCACGGAGGCACACTGGCGGCGAATGGCTCCATGAGTAATCTTGCGTTGTACGCCAATAGTGTGTCGGATGTGAATGGCTCGTCTGCTGCTTCCAATAGGCATTCGCAAGTGATTCCCAGCTTGTACATTGACGAGCGAGTTTCCAATGCAGACTCCACGCCCGATAAGAGGGTGCCCTCGTCGCCGCAGGCGCGTGTTGGCGGGTCCAAGAGAAAGACGATTCCAAGCATGTACTTGGACGATCTTCTTGATGACTAGATATTAGATCATATAGTATTATTGAGTATTACCTTATGCATGGCAGCGTGCGCGTGAGATGCGAATGACTCCATGCGAGTCTCTTACCATACTCAGCTCAATGAACTCTACAATGACCCTCTGTAAATTCCTTCACCGTGGCTTGTCGACCCAAGCGCAGGCTATCCAGAAATATACACGCCTATACCAGGGTGAAAAGTGCCCACATTTTCCCGAGAAAAATGTCGTCCAAGTAGCATGCAAAGACCTTAGTGGGAAGACCACCCAAATCGACGACACAAAGCCACCGTTGGTGATGATCCACGGGCTCTTTGGGTCGAAGCTGAACTACTCATCTACGGCTCGGAAAATCTCGGCTGCCTCCAATATCAGGACCATCGGCTTGGACATGAGAAACCACGGTACCTCGCCGCACGTGATGCCCCACGACTACATCTCCATGGCCAACGATACCATCCAGTACATCGACCAACTCGGCAAGAAGGTGTTTCTTGCGGGTCACCTGATGGGAGCCAAGGTTTGTATGATAGTGGCGCTCAAACGGCCGGAGCTCGTGGAGAAATTGATCGTCATTGACAATGCTCCGTCACATGACCCATTGGATAAGCAGTTTTCGCTTGATCTCTTGGGCATGTATGCTGCCGAGAAGCAGGTCACGGGATCATATGTGGATAAGTTCCAGCTCCAGAAAAACGTAGACTCGGTGATGGCGGAATTCGAGCCCGATCCCTTGGTTCGACTCTTCCTCGCATCCAACTTGAAGCACGTCAAACATGCACCCTGTGAGTTCCGCATCCCAGTGCTTAAATTCTTGAAAGAAGAATTGATTTCCAAAATGGAGCAGTGGCCCGAACTGCATGTCCAGGGTTTGAAATACCATGGGCCCGTGGTGGTTATGCGAGGTGTGAAGTCACCATTTGTTCTGGATGAGCACTTGGCCCGAGTGTTTCCCCAGTACTTCTCCAAATTCCACACCGTCGACTTTGACTGTGGGCACTGGGTGGTTAGTGAAAAGCCGCAGGAATTTATTGACGAGACATTGAAGTTTCTCGACCCCCAAACCCAAACCTAAATTTCAGGATCCATGATGTTTGCCAGAAAAATGATTAATGGCCAATAGCCTGGTGTGGTGTTAGACTGGCAACATGATCCGCCGTGAGCAGCTTCCTCCAACTGGTGCGGCTGCGAAGGCCGGCCCAAGGCTGCGGCGAAATGTTTCCGCTGCGAATAGCGGTCCAAATAACGTCCCCCAAGGCATTTGGTCTCCGTTTCCCAAAGTGGAAATGCCATCGGAACAGGGCTTTTGAAATTGGCGTTTCCCACACACCAATCAAATTTTGGATAATCCACTTTTGGGATCCTATGGGTACTTACTACTCTGGGCATCAAACACTCTGAGCGTTAGTTCTGGGCACTGGGACTGAACATACTGGGCCGGGAGTCTTGTTGCAAAAAGCCCGTTTCTGTGCGGGAGTGATGCGAAAGAATATTTCAGAACTCCAATACGTCCGGACTCCTTGGGGCTTGGGGTCTTGAGTCTATTGGAAGCTGCTGGAAGCTTACGTCATTAATAAGCCGAGTCCGTGGCTGCAGCCATATGCACGATGGATGCCATATGGCGCGGAGTGGAACCAATTCTCCGTCGTTGCTATATAACGCAGCCACAGTCCACGACAATCATACCAAGTCATTAGAGAAATTCACCAGGAAAAAACTCCATAGAAATTCCCTAACAAGCCGCACATTACACAAAAACAAATCACACCCCAAAATGGTCTCCCAAATTGTTCTTGAAAACCCTCCTACCAAGGAAGTCAACTTGGCCTGGAAGCAAGATGACTCCACTTTCAAGATCCAAGACGTGCAACTTCCCGAGCTCAAGGACTCGGAGTTGAGAGTCAAGTTGTTGTACCTCTCCAACGACCCTACACAAAGAGGCTGGATTGCAGCCAACCAGGACCCAGCCAGATCGTACGTTCCTCCAGTGCTCAAGGGCGACGTTGTCAGATCTTTGGGTTTGGCTGAAGTGGTGGAGTCCAAGTCCTCCAAATACGTCAAGGGCGATGTGGTCACTGGACTCCTTGGCTGGTCGCAGGAATTGGTCATCCACGAGTCCACCGTCAACACCAAGGTCGACAAGTCTGTGCCTTACGAGATGTACTTGTCCACCATTGGACTCACCGGGTTGACTGCCTACTTTGGATTGAAGAACGTGGGTCAATTGAAGGAGGGCCAGACCGTGTTGATTTCCGCCGCCTCGGGAGCCACGGGATCCATGGCAGTGCAGCTCGCGAAGCACTTCTTCAAGGCCTCGAAGGTCATTGGTATTGCCGGTTCTAAAGACAAGGTGGAGTGGGTTAAGTCGTTGGGAGCAGATGAGTGTGTCAATTACAGAGATGCCGACTACAAGGAGCAATTGCACAAGGCCATTGGCGAGGAGTTCGTGGACGTGTACTTTGACAATGTTGGAGGAGAGATCTTGGACTTTGCCTTAAGCCACGTCAAGAGAAACGGACGTGTGATTGCATGTGGAGCCATTGCTGGCTACAACGACTCGTCCAAGTTTGCAGTCCACAGATGGTCGGAGATCATCACCAACCGTATCACGGTGAAGGGATTCATTGTGTTTGACTTTGTTGCCGAGTTTGGCGATGCAGTCAAGAACATTGTGGGGGCTGTGCAAAACGGCTCGTTGTCTGCTGACGGATACTCTCTCGTGGACTTGACCAAGAATGAGAACCCCCTCGCCGACGTTCCCTCGACGTGGTTCAAGCTTTTCACGGAGGAGAAGCCAAGAGGTAAGTTGATCACCAAGATTGCTTAGGAAGCTAACAAAAACAATAAGATTTACAGAGATTACCTCAAAGAATGTGGGAGTTACTCGACAGCGCGACAAGGTAAAATCCGAAGCTCAGATAACAATAAAGATGAGCCTACAATAGAAGGTACCTCAAGACAATACAATATAGGATAATACAAGGTAATGCAAGGCATTACAGAAAACAAGACAATACAAAGTAATATTAGACAATATAAGGTAATACAACGTAACACGAGTTAATGTAAGTCATACAAGTCATACAAGTCACACAAGTAACACAAGTCACACAAGTCACACAAGTCATACAAGTCACACAAGTCATACAAGTCATACAAGTCACACAAGTCATACAAGTCATACAAGTCATACAAGTCATACAAGACACTACCTGAGCCGCATATTAGAGATTGACATCAGAGATTGACATTGGCTGAATGAACCGCACACTAAACTTGAGCACTCAAGACTGCTACAGTGCGCCTTCCTTACATGAAAAGAGGCCGTTCTATAACCCACTTTCAGTGAGCAAACGCAGCCCATCATTATCCAGTAGTAATTACCCTTATGAGCCCAAGACACACCTCACAAAACACCAATACCCCACGAAACAGTCCACGAAACAGTCCACGAAACAGTCCACGAAACAGTCCACGAAACAGTCCATGAAACAGTAAAATCATGGACCAAATACTATGGAACAAATATTACGGGAGTAGTAATCATTAAGAACACTGTAATTTCACGTGACCATCAACGGGAACCAAAAATTCCGGCCGACCCTTTTTTTGTTCTCTTTTTGCTATTTTTTTCTATTTTTTTCTATTTTTTTTTACATTTTATGTCCCATTTTATTTCCCATTTTCTTTCCTGTTTTCTGTTCTATCTAAGCGTGGCCGTGAGTTCGGAGGTGAAGAGTGGAGAAAAAATGAGCAGCTTAGGAGCAGAAATCCATGACGCGCAAAGAGATATCTTCACACAGCATTTGTATATAAAGAGCGAGATTGCTCGCTCGCTCGCGCACCAATTTTGGGCCCACACTCTAGGAACTAATTGCAAGGCCGCGACACAAGCATAGGCCAGCCACCGCCATCGAGCCCACAGATCCGCCCACAAAAGGCAAGCTACTTAAAAAAAAAAAACAGACCACCTTGTGTTCTCGTCATATTCATAATGTCGGAATTCGCCCCTCCTAATCCGTCCGGAGAGGACTTATCGTTGCCCAAGGCCACCGTACAAAAGATCATCGGAGAGGTATTGCCCAAGGATATTGCCATCTCCAAAGAAGCAAGAGAGGCCATCACCGAGTGCAGCATCGAGTTCATCATGATTCTATCCACGCAGCTGAATGACATTGCCGAAAAAGAGGCCAAGAAAACAATAGCGTCGGATCATGTCATTAAAGCCTTAGAGGAATTGGGGTTCCACAACTACTTGGACATAATAAATCGTGTTCTTGATGAGCACAAGGAGTTGTTGAAGGGAAAAGAGAGGAAGAACAACAAGTTCCTAAACTCCGGATTGAGTGAGGAAGAGCTATTAAGACAGCAGGAGGAGCTCTTTAAAAAGTCTCGTGCCAGATTACAGAGCACGGGCTCGCCTACCTCCGAGATTAAACAAGAGTTGTGATGTTTTTGGACATTGTGTATATTATTTGCCTTAGGAGAAAAATTCAGTTGTTGGGTGGAGTCATACAACTCTTCATTTTGTAGCGTACCCAAGTCGCCCATACTTCCAGGTATGGGCATTCATGGCAGTTTATGATTCTGGTTTTTGTGGGAGCTCGAAATTGCTTCGAGCCTACCTCATGGTCAAGGAGACCTCGTCACCTTCGCCTTATCTTGCTGTTCCAAGCCTCAAGCCTCGTCTAACCAAGAATCAACTCGTACAATATGAGTAGAATGTTCACGAAAATCAAGGGGAACCGCAACAATGTTCTTATGGCACTGATGAGCTTGATTAATCTTGCTTTAATCGAGTCGTCGCCGCCGCCTGGAGAGGCTCCGTATTGAGCCTGAAATTGGTTCTGAGGGCTTGCTGCCGCACTGCCCCAGCCAATGCGGTTGAGGAACCTGTCCTCACTAAGAACCGCTATACCATTTATGCTGAGCACTATGACATAGAAGAGTTTACCCAAGCCAAACATTGTCTTGAGGAGGAGGAGGCTTTGTTAGTAGAGTTGAGAAAGTAGCGAGCATGGCCGCTGGCACACCCGTGCCTCCACGTATAACTGCCGTTCTTTAAAGTCAACCATCACGATAAACTATATAGTTTCAGATATATCCAGAATTAGTTTTAGCTGTATTTTTTATCTGTTTAAATGCATTTTTTCTATATTTGGATGTGCATTATTATAGAATGTGTACTTTGGTTTTGGCCCTGGTGGTGTCTCTTTCATAATCTGGGTCAAAAGTGTCTCACTGTAGGAAATATTCTGCCAGTGTGTCAAGTAGATATACTAAAAAGAGCAGCTAAAAATCAGAAACACCTTTATTCAGAAAACAAAGTGGTACATTTGAATGCAGATTCTTTTCCACATAATATCCACTGAAAATATATAGGATTACCCCATTTTCAAAATTGTTGGCCTCTAGCTTCCACACACCGTAGTGCATACACCCCACGACCTGACCCAACATCTTTTGCAGTCATCCACAATTATAAAAAGACCCATTTTACTGGATACAAATTAGCTCAAAAATACCGAAACAAACCACTTTTATTCCCCAAATCTTGCAGGTGGACAGTTCGGTAGGAAAGTCCAGGACCTGAAGAGGTCCGCGCACGACCTAACAGGTACCATTTTTTTCTTCTAAATCGCGAACGTAGTTGCTAAACCTATAGAGGAGAGGACTCCCAAGATGGACAAAGAAACTTTACTCAAGTCGTTGGCCGGCACGATCGATGCCGATCTCCAGGTCAGGAAGCAAAGCGAGGCGCAGTTAAAGTACTACGAGGAAATGCCCGGCTTCACGGCGTATCTTCTCGATCTCATTCTAGATCCTAGTGTGAACTTTGGGGTGCAAACCTCCGCAGCTATTTTCTTCAAGAACAGGGTCAACAATTACTGGGTGGTGGATGAGCTCAAGAATAAGACCACAAGGCATATCCTGGAGCAGGAAAAGCTGTCGATCAAAAGTAAGTTGGTGGAGGTGTTGAGCAAGACCTACAAGAATGCCCAGTTGAGGGTGCAATTGACCACGGCCATCTCCTTCATTTTGGACTTGGAGAAGTGGGAGGACTTGGCTGCCACAACAGCAAACTTAGTCAATGACACTTCCAACATTGACCATGTCTACACTGGCTTACTCTGCTTGTTCCAGTACACCAAGACCTACAAGTCTGCAGGTATGGATGCTCCGAACAATAAGAATATTGTTCTAGATGAAATCACCGAGCAGATGTTCCCTAAGTTGGAGGCTCTTGCCAGCAACTTGATGCAGAACCCTTCGGATACTTCTGACGAGATGTTGTACTTGATCCTCAAAATCTTCAGGTACACAACTCTTTTCAATCTTCCTCCGTATCTTCAAGACCAAAAAAATTTGGGGACTTGGTGTCAGATCCATCTTGCTCTCATAAACAAACCCTTGCCTGCTTCAGTCATTTCAGCCGATTCCAAGGAGTCTAGAGCCATTCATCCTCGCGTCAAGGCCGTGAAATGGTGCTTTGGCAATATGCATAGATTCTTCTTGCGTCATGGCGGTGGTATCAATACAAAGGACAAGAAGTCGGAATTCGTTCATTCTTTCTTGACTCATTTCGTCCCGGAGATATTGAACGCATACTGGTCTATAATTGAGGAATGGACGAACGAAAAACTCTGGTTGTCGGAGCCTTCTCTCTACCACTTGATCTCTTTCTTGGAGCAAGTAGTGGAGACGCCGGCTTATCCCTTGTTGGAAAGCCAATTAGAGGCTGTCATCAAGCATGTCCTCTTGCCGGTTTTGAATGCCAACCAAGAGACAATCGAAATGTATGAGGATGAACCCGACGAATATATCAGACGGTTTTTCGACAGTGGAAGAGAAAATACCACCGCTGACACTGCTGCCATCAACTTTACTTACAGGTTGTCTACGGCCAAATTCGGCTCCTGTGGAACTTTATTGTTCAACATCATCAACGAAATTTTTCAGAAGAGAATCGCCAACAGAGAAAGCCTCGTATATGCTATGCAGACTGAGGGTGCTCTTCGTATTTTGGGAACAATCTCATACAACTTGGAGAAGAATAACAGCCCAGTGAAAAACCTCATCGACCAACTTTTACACTCAGTGGTTTACCCGGAATTATCACAAGAGACAATCTCAAAAACTCCATGGCTTACTGCTAGAGCCTGTGACACTATTGCCATATTTATTCACAAGTATAACGATCAAACCGTTTTACAAGACATCTTCCACGGAGTTGTTTTCTGCTTCCAACAACAGGACCAGTTCCCTATCCAACTCACTGCCATTGATGCCTTACGTACTTTGGTGGACGAGGACTATGTCGCAGACAAGATGGCCCAACAAGCTCCACAACTAATGGGAACCTTGCTTGACCTTTCAAAAAACTCCGAAAGTGACATTTTGACATCTGTTATGGAAGTGTTTGTTGAAAAGTTTGCTGCGAACCTAGAGCCTTATGCGAACGAATTATCTTACCGTTTGGTAGAGCAATTTAATGTATTGGCTCACGAGCTTTTGGACCAGTCGTCTAAAGGAATCACCTCGGATATTGACAAGGAATACCAGGCGGTGGGAATTTTGAGCACTTTGACATCTTTGGTTGTGTCGATGAGTTCTTCTCCAGAGGTGTCAAATAGCTTGATTATGATCATCAAAGATACGGTTATTTTCATTTTGGAGAACTCTATGGCCATGTTCTTGACCGAAGCTTTGGAAATGGTGGAGAATGTTCTTGATAGCACTAACAAGATGTCTCCACCATTGTGGGAAATTTACAGGGTTTGCATTGATACATTTGACATGTACGCCTATGACTTTTTCGACAACTTCCATCCGTTCCTTGAGGGAGTGGTGAGAGTTGCCTTTGTCTCGGAAGAAATTTCCATTGAAGATCCCAACGTGCAAAGCTTATTCAAAATTTGCTTTCAGATTTTGCAAACCGATTCTGTTGACCCAGTTTTTGCACACTACTCCTTTGAGATATTGGAGTATGCTATCTTGAGTTTGGGAAAGAAATTTGTTCCGTTCATGCCACAATTCTTGCCAGAGATATTCAAGATCTTCACCACATTAGAATCGGAGGATGCTTTTGATGGGTTCATGTTACACCATCTTTCCGTCTTGAAGATTTTCTTTGCATCCCTACACGTGGAACCTTCAATTACATTGCAGTTCTTGAACGACAATCAATTCACCAGCACATTCTTCAAGCTCTGGATCAAATACAGCGGCGATTTCCAGAGTGTCTACGGGTGCAAGTTACAAATCTTGGCTTCGTTGTCCATTTTGGTGGACGCTCAATTGAATCTCTTGCCCGTTGAGGATCTCATTGGAGAGACGGTGGACTTGCTCATCTCAAACTTGGACACCATGCCAACAGCCATTAAAGCAAGACAGGATCTCCTTGATAGAGAAAGCGGCCTCAAGTCAAGCAAAGACTACGAGAACGAAGCCGAGGAAGAAGACTTCTACGATGATGACTTTGAAGTGGATGAAGCTGAACTTGAGGCCATGAAAATCACTCCACTTGATCCAGTCAACATCTACTCTGTGTTCGGGGAGAAAACTACCTTGTTGCAACAAAATGATCCAGCTAGATATCAAGTGGTCTTTGGAAACCTCGACAGCACTCAGCAAGAGGTTGCCATGAGAATTTTGAATGTTCTCGAACATCACAAGCGTCAGGCTTAACTTGGGCCCTCTTGTATTTCGCACTCCGGTGCGCTAGCAGGGTCTGGACTCGGGCTTACCTTTTCGCAAACTAATTGACCCTATATACCATACCATACGTAATCCAACTATACTTTGAATACCTATCTACTTTTCAACTCCTTGAAGCCCACGTCCCACACATCCAAACTTTAGACATCCAAACCTCCTGGATTAATAGCGCAAACTAAAATACATCTTGAAATTGGATAGGGAAAATAGCAACAGAAAAAACAGTCACTCAATCAAATATGTTCAGTGGTTTTGGATCCAACTTTTTTGGTGGCGCTTCCTTTGCCCCAGTCAATAACAAGTTTGAGGAGTACTTCCGATGTTACCCAATTACCATGATGCCGGATAATATCAGGAAAGACGATGCTAACTTCGGAGGCAAAATCTTTCTACCCTCCTCAGCATTAAACAAGCTTACCATGCTTCACATCAGATACCCTATGTTGTTTGAGATCGTCAACGAGGCAGAGAACCTAAGATCTCATAGCGGAGTGCTAGAGTTCATTTCCGAGGAAGGAAGAGCATACCTCCCCGAGTGGACGATGGCAACGTTGAAGTTGCGGCCGGGATCGTTAGTCAACATTAAGAACTGCGATTTGCCCAATGGCAAATTTGTGAAGATCGAACCACAATCCGTAGACTTTTTGGAAATTTCGGACCCTAAGGCGGTACTTGAAAACGCCCTTAGAAAATTCTCCACTTTGACGGTGGATGACATCATCCAAATTGACTACAATGATACCAGGTACGGCATAAAAGTGCTAGAGGTCAAGCCCGAAAACAACAATAACAGTATCTGTGTGATCGAGACTGATTTGGAAACAGACTTTGCGCCTCCAGTCGGCTACGTGGAGCCAGAATATAAACCCAAGGCCATTCTGTCGTCGCTGAACCCAATTGACCCATCAAAGGTGAATAGAAGTGCTGGTGCAGGAACCATGGCGCACTCAATAGGTTACGCTGCTATTGTTTCCGAAGGCAACAACAAGAAAGTTTACAAAGGTGCTGGACAAAAGGTGTCAGGAAAGAAGATTGAAGAGGAGGTGAAGGCCAGGGTGACCATTGACGATTTGGATCCCGATGCAGCCCCAGTGGAATTCAACTTATCCGATAACCAAATATTTTTGGGATGGCCGGTAGTGTTACCAAAACCAGAAGTGACTGAGGATACCCAACAAGCAAGTGTTGGGTACCAAGGGGAAGGAAGAACTCTTAGGCAGAGCAAAAAGAGAAGCACTAACAAGAGTAATCATGATCTGTTGAAGAACCACTCGCGGAGCCCCGATTACATCGAGATTGATGATTAAGACAACTTTTCTCATATCTATACGCTGTGTAACGATTGGTAATACTTTATACAACTATTCAGTGGTAGAAGGGAGGAAAACATCGTTGCCCTGCTCCATAGCTTTCTTGGTGTGGTAAACAATGTCGGTCGACTCCCATGGGTAAGCGATCCAACAGTCAGGAACGGTTCTAGCAGCAAAGTAATTGCCAGACTTCATGATGTCGTCAGGCAAGTCGGCCTTCTTGGGCTTCTTCTTGTCATGGAGAACAAAGATTCCAAACTTGGTGTTGTTAGGATCAGCACCCTTGGCAGCAGCCTGCTCAGCAACATCCTTCTTCAACTCGGACACAGCATAGTGCAAAGTGGTTCTGGTGTCGTCCACCTCATCGATGATCAAGATGTTCTTGTTGACCAAATCAATGTTGGATTGGGCATAGTCAATCCACTGGGTTCTCACCACCTGCGTACCTACCGACTCGGCCTGGGTGCCTACAGTTCCAATGTCCTCGTAAAGGGAAAGGATGATGGCCATGATTCTAATGTTTGGCTGACCAGGTTCTTTCAAGAAGGTTCTCAACATCCGAGCAGGAATGAACCCGCCTCCACCGATGGCAATAATCAAGTCGGGCTTGAAGGCCTTGATTCTGTCAGAGGTCTCCTGACACAACTGGTGGATGTTGTTGTAGTTAATGTACATCTTGGATGCCTCTACGTCAGCAGAGTCCATTATGAATTCAATTTCTTTTTTTTTTCTAGGGGGATTAGGGAAAAGAGACGCAGTGGAACTTGACCAGTCCTGTTAGCAGACACTTTGACCAGTAGGCAATAGTTGAGGAGATGCTCGTAGGCCTGTACCCAGATTATTGAGACGCAGTAACGAGATGGGCTTTCTGTAAGACGCACCTTTTTTTCCCTCATTTTTCTGCTCCGCTGCCGTGCCTTATGCTAGCTGTTAAAACAGAAAGTAAAAGCGGATGAAGAAGTCATTTGTGTAGAAAGGACATTGTCAGCCGTGCCAAACCTGGGGGAAGTTTTTAGGCTGCAATTATTGGGAAATCGCCGTTTCCAAAGGCGGCTTTTCCACGGCTTATCCGATGGCATGTCGGCTTCAGCCACTCAACCACTTAGGCTCGGCATTCTGCCAGGTGCGCGATTGCTCATGCCATTGCTAAGTCCGGCCTGGCTGCGACTGTTAGATGCCGTTAAGAGCACGACAATCAGCATAAACTAGGTACTGAATAGTATGTGTATATTCTTTGCAAGACCCAAAATCTTTTCTGGGCAATCTGTAGCTAAAATTCTCTTGGAAAGTCTCAATTCTTTATAATCCCTTGTATTGCGGCTATAATGCACGTTTCAAGCTGAAATAAAAAAATTAACTTAAGCTAAAATATCAAAGGCACAATTCATACAGGTTTTATTATCCAAAGAAAAAGCTTCAGCTATGGGTGTCTTTGCCACCATTCGCTCGTGACAGGTGTTCAAAATGAGCGGCCTGCACACCAATACGCTAATGCGAAAGTTGGACCTTACTCCACAATTTAGAATCTTCACAACTTTCCATCACTACACCATATCCACAGCGTGATTTCTGCATCGACATGAAGCTCTTCACTGCATTGAGCTCTTTAGCGTTGGCCTCCGCTGCCATCGTGGGCATTGATTTGGGTCACCAGTACACCAAGGCCATGATGGTGGCTCCGGGGTTTCCGTTCGAGATTATTTTCACGGATGAGGGCAAGAGAAAAGATGCCTCCACCATTTACTTGAAGCCCTTTGTTAAGGATAGCCATTTGGAGGACATAGAGCGTATTTACGGCTCTCAGATCGGCTCTCTATGTACCAGGTTCCCTGACTCTTGTGCAGCCAACTTGAAAAATCTTTTGGGAAACTCCATTGATGACATTCATGTTGCTGAGTACTTAAAGCATCATCATGGGGTTGAAATTGTTGAGAACGAAATTAAGGGTGACTGTGTGTCTTTCAACTTGGGTCCTTCTGGCCACTCCCATACTTTTTCTGTGGAAGAACTCGTGGCCATGTCTTTGAGCAACTTGAAGCAGCGTGCTCTCAAGGCTTTGGTATCCCACCCTCAAGCTAGACCAATTGCTGAGGATGTGGCCATCTCGGTGTCTCCATTTGCTGATCAAATTACGAGACTCGCTTACTTGGACGCTTTGCAATTGGCAAACTTCTCGTCCATTTTGGGTTTGGTCGATGAAGGTTCGGCTGCTGCTTTGGGTTACATCTCCGGCAAGAAGTTCCGTCCTGAAGACTACAACGGCGAGAAAGTCCACGAGATTATTTATGACGCTGGCTCTGGTTCTACAACTGCAACTTTGTTTTCCTACGTAGCTTACGAGAATAAGACTATTGTGGTGGATGTGGAGTCTGTGGGCTACGATAAACTGTTCGGTGGTGAGTTGTTGACCAACTACGTTTACAACATTCTCTTCAGCAAGTTCTTGGAACAATTCAAATTGGAATCCTCTTTCGAATTGCCTCCAAAGTTAGCTGCTAGGTTGACTGAAGCTGCCGAGAAAGCCAAGACTATTTTGTCTGCCAACTCGGACTACCGGGTTTCCTTGGAGAGTTTCTATGATGATAAAGATTTCAAAGCCTCTGTTACAAGAAAGGAGTTCGAGGAAGCTACTTCAGAACTTCTGGAACGTGTTGCCCAACCTATTGTGACCGCTCTCGAAAACTCCATCACTGGTCCTAAAACCATCAAGGATATTCAATCGGTGATATTAAATGGAGGTTCTACTAGAACTCCATTTATTCAGAAAGAGTTGGTAAGTCTCTTGGGTGGCGAAGAAAAAATCGCCAAAACATTGAATACCGACGAGGCTTGTGCTTTGGGAACCACCATGAGGGCATACCAATTGAAGATGATTACTGGCACTGGAATGGACGTGACACTTCACGATAGAATCTTGAGTGATTTTGATGTGGGATACGCAGGAAAAATCGAAAATGCTTTCAAAAGAGGCTCCGTGTCGCAAAACTCCACCAGCATTTCCTTTGGAAATGTCAAGGAAGACCAGGTTTCCATCGAATTGTACGAAAACGGGAAGAACTTTGGAACCTACCAGGTCCATAATGTTATCAAAAAGTCGGATGAGCTCAAATGCAATGTTGATGACTTGGAATTGGTTGGAGAGTTTACTGTTGACCAGAACAAAGTCTTCTCCTTGAGCAAGCTTCAAACAATTTGCAACAGAAATGTTACTGAAGAAGAGGAGCCTTCATCCACGGCATCCAACTCCACTGTTTCCAAGAAAAAGAAGCCACAGCTGAACAAAGCCAGAGTTGGAATTCCACCTCTTACCTTCACAAAATTACGCCCATACTCCATTTCAGAGAAAAGAGAGAAACTTGAATTCTTAAGTCAATTGAGTGCTAAGGAACAGGAGAAGGTTGAGTTGCAAATGGACAAGAATTTGGTGGAGAGCTCGTGTTACAGTTTGAAATCGTATATCGATGACCACTACGAAACTCTCACCCAAGAGCTCGGAAGCGATGAAGTTGATGCCAGTAAAGCTCTCGCTGATGAAATTGTCGAATGGCTTGAGTACGAGTCTGACCACGCTACCAAGAAGGAGGTCAAAGAAAAGATGGCTTTGGTGTATGAGGCCAGATCCAAGATGGATGTCAGATTGAAAATGTTAAGCACAGATTTGTCTCTAGATGGACTCAAGAAACTGTTGAAGGAAGGAAATGAGGTGTCACTGCAAGTTCAAGAATATCTCTTGGAATACGGATCGCAGATCAAGAAAATTAGAGACAAATACGAGGAAGAATCGTTTAACTTTGATTCTGAAAACGACAAGATTATGGCTAAACTTTATGGCACTAAAAGAGAAGATGAACTCAAATTGGACAAGCACTTCTCCGCTTTCAAAGAATCTTTGAAAGCACTTTCTGAAATGACAAGCCTTTCACCCAAAAAGTTTGAAAAGCTCACCAAACAAGAACGTTTTGAAAAGAATGAAGCTGTGATGTCTGTTTTGTTGTTAATGACGGAAGACATTGTGGAGCTTCAGAGGTTGCACAAGCAGCGGGTCGATTATTTGCTCACAAGATTAGAGAAGTTGAGAGAGAGGAAGGCCATCAAGGAAATCAAGGCAAAGTTGAAGGAAGAAAAGGAGAAGGAGAAGGCTGCAGTAACAGCTGCAAACAATACTGCTGACTCTGTTGACGGAAGTCAAGAGCCAGCGGATGAGAAGAACTCCACTGTTATTGAAAATGAGCCAGTCGATTCTCAGCCTGGAGACGAGCCT
Organism: Metschnikowia cubensis; assembly: GCA_002374405.1. NCBI lineage: Eukaryota > Fungi > Ascomycota > Pichiomycetes > Serinales > Metschnikowiaceae > Metschnikowia > Metschnikowia cubensis. The sequence continues at coordinate 74,283 of NKZA01000013.1, forward strand.
GATACTGCGCACGACGAGTTGTGAGCATCCCCACACCGATGAAATATAGGTTCTACGTTGTCAAGACGTATTGAATTCGAGGACAAGCCTTGTAGTATTTTGTATTTCACTATCATCTATTCTTGGCTCTGATAAACTGTAGTAGGCCACAGCGCTGAAGATATGCGCGTCTGAATTGGAGCGAAAAATAAGTCTAGCACTCTTCTCTACATCACTTATCTCGATTAGATAGTATCCCATCCACACATCAGGAAGGATCGACCAGCAGAAATGAGTGCAAATGATCCGTACGAAAAATACAGGGATGAAAGATATACCAACAATGAAGCAAGCCGAAGAAGAGAGCTAGAACCCGGCGAGAGGTTCGGTGATAGAAGAGAAAGAGATACCCGGGGTTCCGATATCCGGAGAGAATACAGAGGACCTTCGGATTACAGATCCTACGACAGGGGCAATGAGAGAGGTAACGAGAGAGGTAACGAGAGAGGTAACAGGGCTTACCGCCAAGGATACAGAAGCCATGATGGAAAAGACCAAAGATGGGACCCTAGACAAACCCCCAGAGGTGACTACAGAGGCGACCACAGAGGCCGAGGCCACAGAGGACTGCCCAAGACCACGAGAGACGATCATAATCGAGCTGGACGAAATACACAAGAGGATATCGATCCAGATCTAGGGTTGTCCAATAAGGAACTATTCGAGAAGTACGAGCGTCGTTTGATCTCATTACTCCGGTACCCAACCATCGAGAGTTACCACGTCACAGAAACCCAGTGGGGGGTGATACCGAAAGGATTTGAAAATGTCACCTCTCAGAGAGCCAAGCTTTCGGGACTCTTTCCTCTTCCAGGTGCACCTAGGCCCGTGGATATCACCAAACTAGAAGGTGTTCTCGAGGATGGCACGCTGGCAGAGGTGGGACTTCTTGCGGCCAAATCTAAAATTGATCCTTTGGATGCTAAGAATTCGTGTATTGTGTTGATCGAAAACGTGGACTTCCTGACTGTTGACCACTTGAAACTCGTTGAGTACTTTAACAATTACCTTCGCTCCGCCGATATAAAGGGTACACACTTGGACAAGAATATTGAAAAGAGTCGAAAAACCAAGGACGATAAGAGATTAATCATCGAATTCAAGACAAATGTCTGCGCCACGTTGGCCCTCGCCTTGAATGGAAGGTCTATACCCATGAGTGATTTAAGAATCACCCATCAAATCGACCCAGAAAGTTCTGTGAACAATGGTGATAGCTCAAACTCTTCGGAAGAATTGATTTTGAATATGTCCAGGCCGGGCGAATATGTGGTACAGTGTCTACCACCGTATGGACCTTCAGATGAGGTGAAAGATGAAGTGATTGACAATCCTAGGAAGCTCACTCTTATACTCGACAAAGACTGTGCGGAACCCAGGCTTGTGGATGCTTTGAATGAGATTGCTCCATTAAGGGCCTTTCAGAATGTGAGAAAAGTGGGCACAAAGGAACCCATGGGCGTTGCATTCGTTGAGTTCTTCATTCATGCCAAAGAACACCCCAACACCAAAGCAGCTTTAAAGCATACGATGCAACTCTTGGAAAAGGTGAGGAGCCTTCCAATGATCCTAGAGGCAAAGCTCGCATGCTTGAAGGTGACGGAAAGCAATACTGTCGAAACCAGTATGCAAGACTGCCCTATTGAAATGAAGACATTGAAAGCCTTAGTGCGAAATGAGTATGTTCCATATCACCCTAAGCTGCGTGTCATACAACTCATCAACATCGTTACGGTGGCAGAATTGGCAATTGACGATGTCTACGGATTCATTGAACAAGATATTCACCAGGAAGCATCTTTATTTGGGAGAGTTGTATCGATAAAGATTCCCAAGCACACACAGGAAAGTGCCCCAGGTATTTCACAACTCGCCAATAAAGGCATGGGCAAAGTCTACGTTGAGTTTGAGGATGAGAAAGTAGCCCTTCGTGCATTAATGGGAATGGCTGGACGGTCGTATAATGACCGCACTGTGTTATGTGCCTTTTATGACCACAATGACTATTTAAATGGCTTGCTTTAGAGGTTGCTCTCCTTCATGAATGCCTTTAGTTCTCCTGGAACGTTAGGATCAAACCCATGTCTAATAAGCAAACTATAGAGAGTTTTTGGAAGGGCCGGGATGAAACTAAGACTCAATTTAATGATGTTGTTTTCGTCCAAGTTCGGGAAACTTCTCAACTCTTTCATTGGCTGTGAAGACTTCAACAACACGGACCGATTGACAATAAGTTGGGCCACAATGAATAGAATATTCATGTGAGTTCCATATGCAAATAGAAAGTCCCAAAGTTTAATCAAAGACTTCAAGGGCGGGGTGCAAGCACAAAGAGTGAGGACTGAGGGAAATGCATAGATTTCGGCCTTGAGAAACTTTGAATCTAGAAAGTCGCTTAGGACTGGATCGATGATTTTCAAGACTATGTCCACAAGACTCAAACCCGTGTGCACACCATCTAAGTTGGGGGTGATGTAAAGAGGAATCTGCTGGGTAATTAGACTGTGAAGCACAGCAAAAGCCTGGGGTTCACTTTTATAGAAGGTGAATGCAATGGGTGCCAATAACACATTCATGCCCTGGACATAGCCGACATGGTTGCCTGGAATTGAGATGGCTAGAACCGAGAGAATCCGCATAAGGGTGTCTTCAGAAACTCTTGAGTGGAATACTCGGTCGTTCATCAAAGTTCGAAAAGTGTCGTTCTTGATCTTCTGGTAGAGTTCGGGAGAGAGCTTCTTCTCCACACTTGATAGGAGCTTGGCGTACTTGTGGCTCGGGTACACTGGGACCTTACAAAGAATAGACCAAACATATGATCTGTAAGGGCATTGCTCGTAGCCTTCTGGGACTGAAAGGCCCTCTATGAGGATCATATATCGCAACTTGGAAAGACTGTTCTCTAGGATGATTTGGGGCATTTCTATGAACTGCTCTATAGAATCTTTCTTGCGGCCTCGGTTGGCGCCCGTGGTCATTTGGGACATGACGGCGTGGACTGCTTTATGACTAGATGTTACTTGTATTAATGATTATGGGCAGATTAGATCAATGACTGATATAAACATTGAGTCGCGCAACTATGTAGGACAATTTGGCCAGGCGCGGGTCATCAGCATAGGAAAAAATGAGAGAAAACCACCTTTAAGCCACTATATCATGCCCCTGTCCAGCGAAATCAGAGGGTTCCAGATCCTTAAGGTCAAGCTACCGGAAAGCAGCGGAAACCATTATATATATTTCCGAAAACATGAGGCGAAAGCCGGCAAGAGCTCATCCGATAAGGAGGGACGGCTGCTTTTCGTCTTCAACATGCCCATCGAAAGCAACACCAAGAGCGTAAAAAAGTTCTTCCAGCAGGTGGCCATCGGTGCTACGGTCGAATCATTTGTACCCAGTGCTTTAAACGAGATCGATGAGGATGTTTACTTGAACCTCACGCAGTTGACCAGTGAGTTGAAGTATGACGTTCAAGACGGCATCAGCGAGGCTGCTCTGAAATTACCCAAGAACTGCAGTCTTGTGACATTCATAGACAAAGCATCCTTTTCACTTGCATTAAACTCGTTGAAGAAAGTATCCAACGAGGGAAAATTGTCGGACTGGCCCAGCCAGCCTTTGGGCACAGAGTACATCATGAGACGAGTGAAATCCAAGATTTATGATTCCGAACAACTATCTGCTATCGTGTCTAGGTCTCTAGAGCTTTTTAATCAGGCCGAAGAAGACTCTAGACAAGAGTTGAGACTGCAGAAAGAGCTAGTGGACGAGGATGGTTTCACATTAGTTGTGGGCTCCCAATCTAAAACAAAGGCTGATATTTTGGGTAAGCAGAAACGGTTACAGGAAATAGAGGCAGACAAGGCCAAGAAGAAGGCCAAGAGAAAGGAGAAGGATGACTTCTACCGGTTCCAGTTGAGAGAACAGAAAAAGGCAGAGATGAACGATTTGTTACAGAAGTTCAAACAGGACCAGGAGAGAGTCAAGTTGATGAAGGAGAAAAAGCGCTTCAGGCCATACTAATTAGTCATGTATTATTTAAGGATCTAGATAGAAGTGGGGGTGTAGGTCGCGGGGTACTGCTGTGCATGCTCACTATATATACCGTACCTCGAGCATCAGCCCACCCCAACCACGCAAGTATTTATGCTTGAAACGATTGAAGACTTACACAGGGCAGCTCAATTCGAAGTTCCTGAGGACCTAGAGATCTTGGCCACCATCAGATACGATCCGTATCTTACCCGCAAGATTCCTGAGGCCATTGTCGACGTGCAAAAGAGCTCGTTCTTTCTCCTCCCCGAACACATCGAAAGAATTAAGTTCACCTTAAATTTTTTCAGAAGCTGCCCTGGCTCCCCTTTCATAAATGAACCTCAAGAGCTAGTGGTGGAAGAAGACCAGATCTTCCATAAATTAGTTTCGTCTTTGGAAGAGTCGGGAGTGTCTCTCCACGCCCCGCTCAAAGTGCGTTTGCTCATCGGAATCAATGGCGATGCTCGTGTGGAGCTATATCAAACTCCTGTTAGAGTCAATCTTCTTGATGGCTTAGAGAATCTGTTCCCAGCTGAGGACAGGTACAATATCTACGTAGACGAAATACCTGTACTCGCCTCGCCATACACGTCGTTTAAGACCACTAATCGAGTTGTGTACAACGAATCCCGGGCCCGATGTTTACCAGGAGATTCAAATAGAGAGGAAGTGATTCTAGTTAATACTACGGGAGAGGTTATGGAGGGTTCCATCACCAACATTGCCATCATGGTGCTTGGGGACTGGATCACGCCAAAACTCACCTCTGGGTGCTTGTGTGGGGTCACGAGGCATTTTCTCCTTAAGAAGAATTTAATCAAGGAGGGTGCCATCACTCGCGATATGTTAAAGGAAGGCCAGGACGTTCTCTTGATGAATGGTGTTATGGGAGTGATGAGAGGTACAATCAAAAGCATCTGATATGGATTTATACACTAGAAGTTACTGCGCAAGAGCTTCGATTTCCTGATCGTCGTATCCCATGATGTAAAGGATATCACGCAAGGAATCTGTGTTCAAGCAACAAGGGGCCTCTCGTTGGACCTTTGGCTTGGCGTTCCAGGCAACACCCCAGCCAGCGACACCCATCATAGGCAAGTCATTGGCTCCGTCACCCACCGCCACAGCGCTGGCGGGATCCAAGTCATGCTTTGCGGCGATTTCAAGGAGAAGCTCTGCCTTCTTTTCACCATTTACCGTGTATCCTATGGTGGTACCATCGAGCTTCATGGCATCATCCACACCCAATGTGTTAGCGTAAGCATAGTGCAAACCCAATTGTTCCTTGACATGCGTAGCCAACGGTAAAAATCCCCCAGAACAAACGCCCATGACCACATCTAACTTTGCCAAGACCTTGCAGAGGGTGCGAGCGCCTTTGGTGATGATAATCTTACCCTTCAATTCGTCCCAGAGCGTTGAAGAATCGATACCCTTAAGCAAAGCAACTCTTTCTCTCAAAGATTCGTTGAAGTCCAACTCCCCGTTCATGGCCCTCTCCGTGATTTCTGCCACCTTGTCCTCGATATCGGCGTACGCAGCTATCAACTCAATCACCTCTTGATAGATGAGAGTGGAGTCCATATCGAAAATGAACAATTTCTTGTTTTTTCTCCCGGCCGATTTTTGGAAGAACACGTCATAACCCAATCCCTGGTCTCTCTTCTTTACAAGTAATGTTTGTATTAGGTCTGGGTTGGAGGTGTCTACTTCGTAGTCGTAGACTCTATTCTTGGAGAGCTCTTTCTTGGACTGCACAGAGACAGCCAATTCCAGGACTAGCGCTTCCATGGACTGGACGTCCTCTTTTTGGAACTCGGCATCATGCGAGATGAATGTCAAGGAGTACATTGGGAATGACGTTTGGCCAGAGCGTGGGTTCTCACTCGCTTTTACTTCCAGCACGCAGAGATCGCGAAAACGGTTTTGATTGAAAACTAAATCTATTAAATATGAAGCCAGCTTTTTGAACGGGCCATTTATGCCGTCTTGTCATTTAAAGAGCTCTGGTCTTCTCCGATACTTTTTTTCTCGGAAGCAGGTGCACTTTCGGAGTTGGATGTACTCTTAAGATCAAATTCACTGAGCCCAATACCTCCTCCCAACTTCTTGTAGTTTTCTGTCACCACGGCCTTTTTCCTATCGGCGATCTCGTTCATTTTCGTCCAGTACACTTCATGGATATACTCGAAATCCAACATTCCATTGAATTCCTTGTCCAACTGTTCTTTGGGCACAAAATTCTCGAAGGGCTGGTCGTAGATGGTCTTCAGCCTGGTGTAAGGATCAATGAAAGGACCAACAAGCTTGAAAAAAGTATAGCCGATCCAGGGAATGTTTGTAAACAAGCCTCTTCCCAAACGCTCGGGGTAGTGGTTCTGTAAAATATGCAAGACTTGCTTGGAAATGCTGAGCGATGGAAACTTCGATGAAAGCTGTAAGTGGGCTGGGGCAGCCTTGAAATCTATAAGCAAGGCCAAAGTGTCTTGACCTGCAGGCATGAACTGAATGACTCTCTCCAACATGAACACCAAGTGCTGCACTTGTCTTATGGATGCAGATGTGTTCTGGTACCCATTGCGGAGGTACAAGCACGGTCTGTTGTCGATATCGTACCCGAGAATAAGGTTTTTACCAGTCACGTTTTCTGCCTCAACTATCTCTGCAGTAAGAAGTTTATTAGTCTTGGTGTGGGTCCCCAAGTCGGTGATACCAAATGTCCGTCTCCATATAAGCGTCTCTTCTATTCTCTTGATTGTAGCGGGCACCTTCCACTTAGTGGCTCTCAAGTATCTCAAGAAACACTCTTTAGTCAACCATGCTTTTTCCTCATCGATCACTGGATACATGGCTGCACCCAAACTGTCATTGACAGGTATTTCACCTAGCACAAATTGTTCGAAGTGGGCAAGAACCTCGTCATAGCACTTTTGCTCACTCTCGCTGAGGTTGTTGTCAGCAGGCTTGGTTGGGTTGAGAGGGTTCTCGAATGGGGTATGACACTTGATCAACCCTTTTTTGGAAGATGTCATCGAGATCGACGTTTCCTTGGTGGACTCGGAGCCACTGTCCTGGTCGGAGGAGGGAACGGTGTCTGCGTGCTTTTTTCTGAAGAAGTTCATGTGATGGATTTCTAGAAAGCTGCCCCCACGTACTGTGCTCTTAAGTGATATAGACGGTGCGCGTATCGAAAAAGCGAGTCCCAATACGTGCTTGGAACAAATATTTTCGGGCTTTGAAAATCTATCTGCCCTAGATTTTTGGGATGATCTACGGGCAGGATTTGCTTTGAAGCAATTCACATCTGCTAGGTCACGTATATTTTTTTTAAACAGTTATGATTAGGAGAAGAAGTTGTCAAGGAACACAGCAAATCCAGACCGTGTTCTGACCGTGGGACCGTTTCTTGGGTCGAGACGGATTCCAAGTTCCGAAGTTTTTATGCAGGTACGTAAAACCTCAAACTTTGCTTCAAAACGTCTACTTTTCCTACTATCTAATGCATATTACTAGACTATACTATGCTGCGTATAAAGTGTGACGTAGTGATGGTACCAAAAGTAGATGCGAAATACCATGCTCCACGACCGCGTGTTCTCGGCTGGATAAATGCGCGGCAATATGAGTTTCATACGCCATCAGATCTAACGTACCTTCCACCATGTCAGTTGAATTATCTGCATCCTCACTGCCCAAAGAGACACCCGCCACTGAAGAATACTTGAGGGACCTCATTAATGAGCACATTGAAACAATGGACGACCTGAAGGCTTTCAGCAATGTCTTGGCAGAGAAATTGAGCCTGAAAAGCGCGAAGCACAAGTTCTTGGTCTCGGTGACTAAGGTTGCCGTGGATCAGTCGGGCCAATCTGAAATCGCCGTGTGCTCGTTTGTAAGTACCGTCTGGGACGAGAGCAAAGATGGATTCTTCACATTTAAGGTGGTCAACAAGGATATCTTTTTCGTCACGGTCTTCTGGGTATACATTGATTGAGCTTCAAATAAAGTTTAGGTCGTCTTGGAGCTTGAAGCTCCTAATCCTTGATTCACCTCTTTCGAGTACAACTGCCCCTGAATAATGTCTAGGTCATCGCATAAGTTAAGAAGCTGTGGCATAGGTAGATTATTTTTCACGATCTTTTCGTTGATCTTTTCCAAAAGATTTTTCACATCAGGATCTGTATTGGGATCGAATCTGGGGCGTGTTAAAGCATTTGGATCCAAAATCTCCGTGTCTGACTTGCGCAAATTGATGTCTGGAGGAGGCAGCAGTGAAAGCTGCAAATTGAGCTGCTTTTCGTATTCCTCTTTTTCTTGATGAATGTGAGTTTCTTGAGCAGCAGCCGTTTTCTTGAAGTCCCTAAGATACGCGGAGTCCAGATTGAACACGTCCTCAAGGGACTTGAGGTACGACTCCAAATTCGCTAGCTGCTTCATTTCGGCCAGAAGCATTGACTCAAATGCCCCTTTTCGCTGAGTGACTTGATCGATGTTGAGAGGATCGAAATCGTCGTTCCTTATGCCCTTGGTCCGCAGAATCAACGATCTCAAGGGTGGTAATTTCGTGACTTTGAGCCTTGCCAAAAAAGACTTCGGGAGCCGTTCGCTCATCCAATTTTCTGTGAGTATCCGCTGGCATTCCGCCACTTTGGGATCATTGTCATCGCCTCCCTCGAAGCGTTCGATGGTTTTGCCCATAGACATCTCGAACAAAAGAAGCAATGATTGGAGCGCAGGCCGATCTAGGTTAGCCCATAGTCTGTCAATCGATTTGCTTGATATTCTTTTAGTGTACGATGTCTTGGTCATAAGAGTGTCCGAAATCCGGTGGTTATTGGCAGTATTCTGGTTATCCACAAAAGGCACAGTTGTAGTAACATCGGGAGGTGATTGGCAGGCAGGATTTCCTGCAGTATCTAGCTTCAATTTCTTGATTGCACGATCTGTAGCTAGAGATGGAGGATGTTTGGACGTGTAGTCTGCATCAGAGTCTGGCGATCCAGGCGTCAGGTCGGTATACAAGGACACCCCGTCGCTCTCTGGGTCAGGGGTCTGCTCCCTTGAAATCGCTAGACTGACTTCCGTCTCGTGTTCCAGATGGGACCAGCCCACACTGGTGACGTGTTTAGATTCCTCGTCATCTTGGTTGATATCAGTTGGGTCCTCGTGCTGATATTTATTGACCTCAGGTTCAGTGTAGTCATTCGAGGCAGCCAACGAATTGCTGAAGATTTCAGTAGCTTCTATAGATTCAGCGGCACTGGCTTCCCTCGAGTCGGGGCCCAAGTTGACGTTGGCAGCTTGCTTATCTTCCATCTCGGGAGCTGATTTGGATGTATGGTGGAAAGGTCACTTCCATTATCATAACACCATCGCGCTCATGTATACAGTAGACGACTGTCGTAGCACTACAAGCAAGAACAAAAGGAGGAGGATAGGTTTTGGGTGAATATTGTTAAATTGGGGTAAATATGCTTTCTGTTATTTTTTAAAGACGTCCATTCGGACTCTACGTATCGGCCTGTACACTAGACTTGGGCCATGCTGTGGGTAGGAGCGGGATCAAGAGGCCGCGTTTCTTCATCCTCACATACAATTCACGCTGTATTTTCGCAGTCATTGTACGGAGCGTTTTGGCTTGGATACCGAAGCGAGAAACAAAATGGGACACTAGGGTTTTCTCCATGTCGAGTTTTTCGGTGGGAGTCAATGAATTAGCCACACTAGTAAAGTCGGATTCCGTGGCAGATTCTGTCTCTGGCTGTATCTTTTCGCGTGTGTACTTGAAGATCTGGTGGATTTTTCGCTCCATAATGCTGAGACCTTCTCCATCCGTCTTGAGTCTTTCCGGCACGAGCGACTCGTACACCCAATCGCTATATTTCAAGACTTGATTATCGGATAGGTCAAGCAAGGTTTCTGAGCTCATGCTTTGGAAGCTCTCGTTGATATAGGGAAACTGCGCTGGGACTTGATTGGAGAGCCATGTCTTCCATGGTGATGGGTCTGGTATCGTTGGAGACTCGTGGAAGTAAAGGCGCAAGACATAAAGCATCATGGCCACGCAACGAAGCTCAGGGGAAAACGTTGAGTTTCGGAGCACCAAAAACCCACCCGTAGTATCAGTGCAAAGCTCATGATATTGTGCAAGTAAAGATGGAGCGTGAGGAAGCCGTAGGCTTCGAAACGTTTTGAATACCAAGGGGTAGAAGTCATGCATGGGGAAGGCGTCCATTTCGTGAAGCCCGAGCCGAAACGTCCACTGTTGTATTAATTTGATGAATCTGTCTGCCATGGGAATGGCCTTTACACGTAGACTAGCAAAGGTTCTCATGGGACACTTTTTGAGCATTTCGGGGCTTAAAAGCGAAGAAGCATTGAGGAGAGGTACCTTGTTGTTCTTCATCATTAGCATGTAGTCGTCTAGATATACGGGGTACTGGTTCACTTGTCGTAAGGCCAAATACACTATGGCGAACAAGTCCAACACCACTGGACTTGGCTCGGATTGGGATACCCTCACACACCGCATCCATAAAAGTTTGGTGGCACGAGAAACCCTAGAAGAAAAAACCTCGAGCGTATCCGGTAGCAAGTACCCGTAAAGATGGCGAACTGTGCGTGAAGTTATGCCCTGAATGAGTCTTTGGAGACATGACCAGTGGTAGACACGTCCCTCCTCTCCGTAGAGTCTCGAGTCAGATTTTGAGCCTAGGCCTGAACTAATGGGCGTCGAGTATCGGGATCCATGGCCAGAGTCCGATATCTGGATATTCAAACGCTTGGTCTGGGTATATGACTCTCCATCATCATCATCGATCTCGACGTTACCCTCCATCACGTGACCGTATTGGCAGAACTTCTGACCTGCATTCAGCCGCCAGAGCCTGGACCGGCAGTTGTCCACCCCACATACTGGCCCCTTAATCCACATTCCCTGCGACATGGTGACGAGTGAAGGTGGCAGCAGTGGTGATGGGATACACGCGCATGATGTAATAGAGAAGACCTAAGACGCATATCTCCCACCAGTACATCCGAGATTAGGCCCACGAACGTATCTAGATATTTTCTTTTAAAAGCGGTTCCAGGGTTTCTTTTAATAAAAAAAATATTTCCAGGCTCTTTAACGAAAACACATCATATATACCGGATTCATGGTGGTATCGAAATTATTATGGCATTGACCCTATATCGCGGCGAATGGCCAAGTATTCGCGATTCTCATGGGCATCTTGTGCGTTATGAAGCCATATCTTAACGACCTTCCACCAGAAATAGTCTTCATCAAAAACTTTGTGCCTGTGTATATTTCTAGTAACATCTTTCAAAAGTTAAACAGTATCTTAACTTTTCGTTCTATATGAAACTTTGAAGTTTCCAATGTTCAAATCAGCTGCCCGTTTGTTGGGCCTCCTGGCCGACTTTAATTAGACCAGAGTTTCAGACTACGCGTACTTGTCTATTGATGTACATCGTAGAGGTTATGTAAAATACCGTGTATTAAACATGCGCATGGGTCACATCTATCAATAAAGTGCACCTAGTATAGGGGCTTGCAAGATGTTCCTTTCCAACTTAGCAATTTCACCTTGGTTGTAAAACCTGGATTTAACAGGTCTACACTTGAACGAGCCATAGACATGCCCGATTTAGCAAAAGAGTGGGGGACATCGTGCAGGAATATAATATTGACGTGGACTTAGGTGATCCACATAAGGTTAAGCAGCATATGCTCTTATTTTTTGTAGAAATTTGGGTAGTGAACTACACGTGGTTTAGCCGTGCAATGTAAACAATGTGAATGAAATTGCTACTCCTATTGTTTTTGAAATTGTCAAAAAGTAACTAGGTGCGCTTAGATGAGGGGCCGTTGAGGTTTAAAATTTATTGGCCGTGCCTTAGCGCCCTATGTAACGGTTTTCTCTTTTTTTTTAGCTTTTTTTCTCGGACCTACAGAATGTCTGTATCCCCGAGCCAGTGACCACTCGAGACCCCGAGAACAGCGGAGTCGGGAGCGCGCGCCCGTCGCTAGCTCCGAGTGGCATGTATGCGGGGTGCAGGTGCTCCAATATCCACTAAACTTTAAAACAATGGGAAACGTACATGAAACAGCGGCACGCAAGTTCACCCCGCGGCAACGGAAATGTAACGATGAACTACGAGGAGAAACACAGTTCTAGTAAAGGAAAGAAATACTTAATCAAAAAAGATGACGGGTTGCAGCCAGCGCGACTTCTCCTCGAGAATGATTAGAAATCTCCTCCGGCGATAGCAACCATCGCTGGATGCGAGACATGCCGGCAATTCAAAAACATCCAAAATATAGCTGCCAGATCGGACCCGCCCGAGCAATTAAGAGGGGACAAACCTTGAAGTTACATAGAACAAAAAAATCGATCAATTTAGAAGCTTTTCATGCGAGAAATCTCGGTTATCTCCTCGCAAACAGAGTTGCAGATATCGAAGAATTATTGAACCGTAGCTTGCTTAAACCCCGATAGCTGCTCGCGTTTTCCTTATGTTCAGGACGTTCTCGGCCGCAGCCCTCAGTACGTTAGCCCTAGTGCGTCATAGAAATGTGGGAACCATGAGGGGGAAGGTAGTGCATCCGGTTCCCCACCTGGCAGTATATAAATGGCCAAAAATGTCCCCGTTAGCTTTTCTCTTCAACCTTTTAAGAGTTATATATTCTCAAAATAAGTATGATTAAATCCTCTTTGGGAAGATCTTTCCCCACCTTGATCAGGAAGTACTCTTCGTTGCCCTTGTCTGTACCAGTGACATTGCCAAACGGTACTAAATACCAGCAACCAACTGGTTTGTTCATCAACAACGAGTTTGTTGCACCAAAGCAAGGCAAGACCTTCAAAGTCATTTCTCCATCTACTGAAGAGGAAATCACCGATGTCTACGAGGCATTGGAGGAGGATGTCGACACCGCTGTGAAGGCTGCTAAAGCTGCTTTCGATGGTGGTTGGTCTGACGCTGATCCTGCCGTCAGAGCCAAGGCATTGCACAAAATCGCCGACATTCTTGAGGAAAACGCTGAGACTTTTGCATTCATTGAGGCTTTGGACAATGGTAAGTCCATTTCTAACGCTAGAGGTGACATTGCTTTGGCAACTGGCTGCTTCAGATCTACTGCTGGTTGGGCCGACAAAATCAATGGTTCCATCATTGAGACCGGTTCTTCTCACTTCAACTTCACAAGAAAAGAGCCATTGGGTGTCTGTGGACAGATTATCCCATGGAACTTCCCATTGTTGATGTTCACCTGGAAAGTTGCTCCCGCTCTCGCCACCAACAACACGATTGTCTTGAAAACTTCTGAAACCACTCCATTGTCCGCCTTGTACCTTTGTTCTTTGTTGAAGGAACAAAATGTTCTTCCACCTGGTGTTTTGAACGTTGTTAACGGATTTGGTAAGACCACTGGTAACGCCATCACCGACCACCCTGTCATCAAGAAGGTTGCATTCACTGGCTCTACTGCCACCGGTAAGTCTATCATGGCCAAGTGTGCTGGCACTTTGAAGAAGGTCACTTTGGAATTGGGTGGTAAGTCTCCACACATTATTTTCAACGATGCTCAATTGGACGTTGCCGTGCAAAACGTGATTACTGGTATCTTCTACAACTCTGGTGAAGTGTGCTGTGCCGGTTCTCGTGTTTATATCCAAGAGGGAATCTACGACGAGTTTGTCAAGAAGTTTGTTGCCGCAGCCCAGAAAGTCAAGGTTGGTAACCCATTCGACGAGGAGGTCTTGCAAGGTGCTCAAAACTCTCAGAACCAATTGGACAAGATCTTGGGCTATATTGAGACTGGTAAGTCCGAGGGTGCCACTTTGTTGTCTGGAGGTAAGAGAGCTGAGGGTAAGGGATTCTTCATTGAGCCAACTATCTTCGGGGATGTCGGTGAGAACATGAAGATTGTCAAGGACGAAATCTTCGGCCCAGTGATCACTGTGCACAAGTTCAAGACCACTGACGAAGTCGTGGAATTGGCCAATGCTTCTGCTTACGGATTGGCTGCAGGTATCCAATCCACCAACGTCAACACCTGTATCGACGTTGCCAGAAGACTCAAGGCTGGTACCATCTGGGTCAACACCTACAACGACTTCCACCAGACCGTTCCATTCGGAGGTTTCGGTGCTTCTGGTATGGGTAGAGAGATGGGTTCTGAGGTCTTGGACAACTACACTCAGGTGAAGGCCGTGAGACTTGCTCTCCACTAGTATGTCTTATGATGTTGTGATACACTGACACGTAAGATTCACGTTAAACCAAACTAAAATATGAATTAAATTTTTGAGAAACCGAAATGTAAACTAAAATACTAAGAGTACAGGAAACTGAATCTAAGGTCTTCCCGAGAAAACGACTAGAGGTATTTATAAGTACTTGGTGTATTGTTGCGAACTTTAGCGTGGAGTGAGATAGCAGTCGTCCTGCACCAGTTCAGTGCAGCCTGCCAGTATTCGAATACCAACTACTGGACAGTATTATTGGTGTGTGCACGACATTTCAATAACCACAGATCACTTTTCACATCAAATTTAATAATTTTTCCAAGAAGCTCGCTGAAACTACCCACAAGAATTTACCACACATTCATCAGACACGCACCTAGATACATAACTATGTGGCTTATTACTCAAGGCTCTCAGTGGCTCTCACAGGGCTCGCAACGCTCTCATACGCACTCCATGGTGAGCGATGTGCAGCGTACCCAGCACGTGCGCGTCGTGACTGCTGTTCCTCACTGAGTGAACCTTTTCCTGCATGCACGATGCTCAGTCTCACCAAACGACAAAAAACTTTTGACAAATTTTTCTTCGCTCCACTGTCCTAACTTTCACAAATATTAACAAGATGGTATGTGATACATCATCACTATAACTTACGAAGATGTCTTGAACGAATCTATGTGACATATTTCTATACAACTAAACGTGAATATTCATTACTCGATCCCCATTACATGGTGTCCATTAATGGGAGCACCATCTCCCCAAGTCAAGACTGTTAAAGCCATGAATTGAATGATCGATTTCCATATCTTTTCTTGAATCTTGGGCCACGTCTTCTCCGAATACTTCCAACACTTTTTTCCGCGTTAAATGCTTCGTTTAAGCTCGTCCCTTACCATGTCAAAGGGCATTTTCACGTTCAAGGCTTTTCTGCTATTTCAAACACATTACTAACATCAGAGTGACTCCGTTACTATCAGAACTAGAAAGGTTATCTCTAACCCATTGTTGGCTAGAAGACAATTTGTCATCGACGTCTTGCACCCAAACAGACCTAACGTGTCCAAGGATGAGTTGAGAGAAAGATTGGCCGATGTCTACAAGGCTGACAAGGACGCCGTTTCCGTTTTCGGATTCAGAACCCAATTCGGTGGAGGTAAGTCTACCGGTTTCGGTTTGATTTACCAATCCGTCGCTGACGCCAAGAGATTCGAGCCAGCTTACAGATTGGTCAGATACGGCATGGCTGAGAAGGTTGAGAAGCCATCCAGACAACAAAGAAAGCAAAAGAAGAACAGAGAGAAGAAGGTCTTCGGTACTTTGACCACTCACGCCAAGAAGATTGCCAAGAGACAGGCTGAGTAAGCTTCTCTTCCATGCCCTAATGAACCTCAAAAGACATATCATGCTGTGGTAATCTCGGATATTTTGAATATAGTGCTTCGTGGTAGTATTTCTTTTGGGTGCATACTATTTACTCAATAAACAACAAATACTGTAATACCGTACTGTAATGCTTATAGAAATCATAAGTTATATGATTATATATTTCATCTATGATAATTCTGTACTAATCAGATATGCAAGTCTCATCATCTGGGACACCATAGTCAACGCCGAATGGATCTTCAGAGTCAACAGGTTCTGTTTCGTCTTCTTCCAAGTAGTTGCTAATCCAGTAGCATTGCTTTTCAAATCTATCGGCGTTGGTTTGGAAATACCCTTCACTGTCCCCTGCCATAATACCATCAAGCTCGTCTCCTGTGAGAATCTTAAAGACTTTTTGGAAGTATCTGATGAGAGATTCAAGCCCCCGAAGGTACCCTTTGTCTGGCGCATTGGGGTATTTTGGAGGCTTATTATACTTATTGTTTGCAATATCGTCCCCAATCATGCTCTGAGCAAAATCAATAATGTGTACTTTGATGTTTGCTTCCCTAACTGGAGCTGATCCGTCGTACATCAACAAAACTGAAGACCCATACATCCTGTACCCATTCAAGTTCTCAAACGACTTATGAAGGTCTCTAAGTTGTTCTATAATATGCGGAATCTTGGTGAGAATCGAAAGTGTTGATATGCCGTCGTAGAGGAACTTGGCCAAGATCTTGGCAAAGGGTCTTCCGCTTTTAAGACTGCGCCCGAAATACTTGTCTTTCATGAAATACTTTTTCTTGGCTTTGTTCCATACTTGAAGTCCACAAACCCTGACTCCTAGTTCCCGTGAGGTGGTGGCTGCACACTTCTTCCGCTGTGACTCTTGCTTCTTGTCTGTTGCATCCACGCCATATTGACGAGTGCCCATTTTCAAGTCCAAAGCACACACTTTGTGCAAGTCTGCTGTCAAATCCTCAAGCAAAATGAACCTTTCGAAACGAGTATGCTTTCGCATGACAATTTCGGGCGTATTGTCCCCGGGGTGAGAGTCTTGATGAGGGTTTGGATGGTGATGATCATCATCCATGCTAAATAATTCCTCTGATTTGCGAGACTTGGGCACAAACACTTCTTGAATGACTTCAGCTTGCAAGTCTCTATTGACTGATGTTGAGCCAATACTCTTCTGGGACCCTTTCGAGGCTGTTAAGGGAGCCAGAGATGATGATTGGATGTATTCATCTAAGAGAGGTGACGACGAGGGTGCACTTCCAGGGTATTTCTTCCATAGCAAGTCAGGTATCATATGCCTGTTATCATCTAGCGAAACTTCTGGAGGGTCCTCGCCTCCTGGCGAGCGATATGAAGACACATTTTTGTGTTCAAAAGATGAAGAGTGGTTTAAAAGAGCAGGCGTTTGGTCCGGAGGCGTTTGCACGCTACAAGACTTGCTCTCTTCGAGCTGGCCTTCACAATGTGCCTCTGGTGATTGTGGTTCACCAAGCTCATCATCATGTGGGATAGTCGTCTGATCTAGATCTATCAGATGAGCGGGCCCGAGATTGGGGCTTGAGGCTGGCTCTTGGACATTGCTTGAGTAGCGGACATTTAGCACGCCAATGTATTTGGGCATAAATTTGTAAACATCCAAATGCTTCTTCTCGACGCCTTCGTACCATAAGTTCTCTCTATTCATGAGCGCCTTGCAAACTGCCTTTTTGCTAAACCGAAAGATAGCTGTGTGTCCTCCCACATTATCTTTAAAAGGCCTTAGCTCAACAGACAACGGGAATGAGTCTTCGATGGAAGGCAACTTGTCATTGAATGGTCCCTCTGATGCAAGAGACGCCGCATCGGAGTGGTAAGAGTCCAGACGAATTAGTGGAGGCTGGAGCTTGGTGTCTTGCTCATCGCGGGAATGCTTCTTTATTTTGGTGATGTCACCGTGGGAGCCTCTATCGAACTCCAAGTCGGCCATAAGGTGCTGTAGGTTTTCAGTCTCAGACATCGAGTCGGCGACATTTGTGTCCTGAGGAAAGATGGAATTAGTAGTTGAGTCAGCAGGAGTATGTGGGAAGTATGTGGCGGAAGAAACGGGCTCAATGACCGATCTCCGCTTCTTGTTGACATCGAACTTATCGGGGAAGTCAGCAGCAGCCAATAGCTCAGTTGAGGGCAAATCAGAGCCAATAGACATGACGTCGTCGGCATCGTGGTTTTCTAAGTCAATAAAGTTCTCCAACTTGTTTCCATCACCTCGGAACAAGCGGAGTGACCTGGCGGCTTTTCTTCCTGTCACCACAGGAATTTCTTCATCGAGAAGTTGCAAAGAGGGGTTGTTGTGGTCTTTCTCCATTGTGTAAGAATGACAAACGAGACTCTACACAAGAGATAACATGTGTATGAATCACTGGGAGATAGATTGGGGATGTCTCGGGGTGGTTTCAGATCCAGATTTAGAATTTGTGATCAAACAGGCGAGACGGGCGTTTAGATAAAGAAGTATCTAACACTGGTTCCATGTACTAAGACCACAATAAATAATACAGCGGGTATGAGGGAGTGTATAACAAATAGATGGTGTAGGCGCCGAAGGGGGATGGATTCAAAGCAGAATAGGTTGTGTTTGCCTGGGGTCCGTCTAAAGCACGAAGAACTAATGTTTAGTACAGTGAGATTTCGTGATGTTTTTTCCCTGCATTGTATTGTTGTAATTTTTGTTCGCAAATTCAATTATAAGCGACACCCCAAGCACATTAAATTACAACCTTGCTACAGGGGAAATTTTGGGATAATTTAAGAGAGGATTCTCCCCGAAAATGACTCACTTTTTACATGTTTCGCCTCAGTTCTTAGACTGTCTGCAGCTACATTGAAGCCCTGCAGAAAGCCAAAGAAGCCGCAAAAATCTACTAACAAGCTCATTCTAACATGTGTGCCAAAGTACATTGTTGAGAGGCTAATCCAGAGCCTGCACGATTTAAGCTACATTCTCATTTTTCAGTGCATCGTGCTTATTCCAAAGCCACGTTTCGGCGACTCGGATGTTTTAAGTACGTTTGATTTGTATACAAGAGGGATGATTATGTATGCAAGTTTGTTTGGGAATTGTATAGATCCAGTGAGATTCAAGATGCGAGAAATGGTGGGGCAGCGAGCTGGGTGAGAAATGTATGTAAACACTGCCAAGTGCTTGCGCACTCGTGGACCTGATTTTGAACCGCACAGTGCAATTTGCACCCGCCCGCTAAGGCACGTGCGAGAAACGTGGGCCTGCTGCATTAGAGAGTTGCATGGAGAGAGGGGGTTGCTGGATGCATATTAAGATGGACGTTTCACTCGCGGACCTTTGTTGCTTCTATATTTAGACCTTTCAGATATCGGTTGGGGCACCTTCCTCGCATATACGTTGACCTAGACGACTTGAAGCTTATTTGACGTCCGGTGCGCACACCCTGTCTGCCATTAAGTTTTGGCCTTTCACTGCCTTGGGTTGTTTGACATATAACGAATTTCTCGCGCTTCTGACGACGTTCGGCGGTTTTTGTTCATTCTTGGTGGATCATTCTGATGAAGTAACCTGGTGAATTGTGAATTCGCCTCATGAATTCACCTAGTGAATTTGATAGGTGACTTTAAGGTGAATTACTTCAGGACAGGTATTCTAGGTGAATTACTTCAGGACAGGTATTCTAGGTGAATTCTAAACACGTCTAAGAAACGTCATTTTAGGTTAGTCTGTGTGAAGAGATTTAACTCTTAATATCATTTTTGTTTTTGGGTTTAAGAAGAGCTCAAGGAAGGTGAAAGATCTGCGAGCTTCATCGCGTTTACTTCAAAGAACCATCAAAAATGCTGTTGGCTTCGCACCTCACACTCAATGGCTTGTCAACTCCCTTGTGGTCACGGGTGGTGTTTCGCTCGCTGCATGGATGATTAGTCCACTAACGCCGCTTCTAAGCGGCCTAAACGCCTCATCCAGGGGTTTAAACTGCCGAAAACATTCGGTATTTCTTGCCCTGTGCATAACACATAATTCGTACATCAAACCCCATTGTTTCTGTATGACGGAACGTACCACTTCCTTCTGGACGCGCGGAAGATTAACGCGCGTGCAGGTGTTTCGCCTGAGATGCGATCGTTAGGCCACCAGACTTTCTCCACCACTCTATACTCTGTCCTTTTCTTGCTGTTCCAACATGGGCGTGCTCAAAAACATGCTTGTATTCTCTCGCATCCAACGCAGGCGTCATAGGTCGCTTGTGATGGCGGTGGTCACTGTCTTACTGTTCATGGCCCTCTTGTTCATCTGGCATGACCCTTCCTACAATGCCCTTCCTTCCGTGCGTGTGCCTGAGGACTGCGGCTTCTTGCCTGCATTCCTATGTGGTTGGTCTTCTTCAGGTAGCTCGGAGGCGAAGCCATTTGACCCACTGGCGCCACAGACTGTGCCTTCTTCTGAAAAATGGCTGGCGCTTGATCCGGTTGATCCTGCTGGCGACAAGAAACCTGCTGCAAAGTCAAAGCCAGCTGTTGCTCCGCCGTATGGCAAGGCTAAGGAGAAAGCTCCCAAGAAACCTGGTCTTACCCCGGAGAAGCACGAGTCCATCTACTCTGGCTTAACAGATTCGGCTTTGACCCGGTTGAAAGAGGGCCACAAATTTTACAAGGGCATTCTTGAGGACTTGGTGGCAGCCAAGCCTGCCTTCTCCTCCAAGTTAGACCGTTACGCTAACGGCAAAATCGAGTCTGAAAGATTTGATGACGTGTATGAACATCCGGTTCACACGGAAAAATACTTGCAATCATTTCTCCAGGTCAACGAGACAGAAATTGAGGCCTTGAAAGTTTCGCATGATTATATTGTCAACAAACTTCCCGAGAGTGCTCCAACGGGCTTATATGAAAACGATGGTATTGTTTTTGTGGGTGGAGGCAAGTTTAACTGGTTGACTCTTCTATCCATAAAAAACCTCCGGAATAAAGGCTGCATTTTGCCCATAGAAGTTCTCATTCCCAGTCCGGAAGAGTATGAAATCAACATCTGTTCCAAGATATTCCCAGAATTAAATGCCAGGTGCATACACCTCCCGACTGACTTGTACGGAGACAATGAAGAGTTTGCATCTCACTTGTCCTTTAAAGGATACCAATACAAGTCTTTGGCCATCTTGCTTTCCTCGTTCGAGAATGTTCTTTTGATGGACAGTGATAATGTTGCAGCGTATGCACCAGATCACCTCTTTAAATCCGAGCCCTTTACTACATCCGGTTTGGTTGTGTGGCCCGACTACTGGCGGCGGTCTACATCTCCCAGCTTCTACGAAGTGGCAGGTGTTAAAATCAGCACGACTGAAGTCACCGAAAGATATGTGGAAAAGTGGGGTGCTTACAAGAGCATGCCTGTGCCTAAAGGCCTTGACTTTTTCTCGGAGGTGCCATACCATGAACGTGTGGGAGCCATTCCCGATCCATCATCGGAGTCGGGTCAACTTATGATTTCGAAAAAGACGCATCTTAGAGCTCTTCTATTGGCTCTTTACTACAACTCATATGGACCTAAATATTATTACCCTATGTTCTCACAGGGTGCACAGGGTGAAGGTGATAAGGAAACGTTTCTTGCTGCCACAACAGTTCTTAAAAAGCCATTCTACCAAGTGGGCAAGTTTTTATCTGCATTTGGAAACGTCAAAAAGGATGTTTTTAAAGGGCATGGAATGGGACAATATGACCCGGTTCTTGATTATAAGCTCCGGGTCAAGAAAAAGGAAGCCGAGAAAGAATTTTCAGGCGAGGAGCTCGATAAACATATCAAGGAAATTGGCGAGCCCAAAATGCTTTTCCTTCACGCAAACTATCCCAAACTAGATCCGTGGGCTCTCAAAGAGGCAGGGGAAACAGTAGATGAAGATGGAAGACACAGACTTTACGGATGGAGCATGCGTTGGCGGACGGGAACGGATTTGGAATCCGATCTTTGGAATATCATGAAGACTTTGCTTTGTGAGGACAAATTGAATATTGATCATTTTAAGGACATCCCTAGGGCTGATCTCTGCAAGGAGATTTCTCAGCAGATAGACTACTTAAATGAAAGCGCCAGCAAACTCGAGTGATCTCGAATCTTATAAGACATAATGCAATTGCTTTCTACATGGGTGGCAGCTCCAAAGATGGCTTTTTCTTCATACATTCGGCTGCATACGTCTGGCTGGTTCATACATGGGCTTCTTGACAGAATATCTTGTTCGCAGTTCTTGCACTGGTGAAACACTTTCAGCAATATAATTCTAACTTGTATAAATACTGCCTGCATAAATATTCCAGAGTAATCCTAAAAGTAATTCATTAAGAAGAATTTAGAACCTTGCAAACAGTGTTCTAGTATCGCACTCGTGGCCCGTCCCGATCGTGCCTGCATGTACATCGTCTCACTCGTTTCCAGACAAAGTACACCAAACAATAGCTGCGGTCCGTGATAGTCTGTAATTCACACCTTTCAACCATTCATAATTACTAGATACTAGACAGGACACCTAAGCAACTTCCCTAAAAGACTTCTACAAAATGGCCATCCACTTCACTCTCTTGCTATCTAGGCAAGGCAAGGTGCGGTTGTCCAAGTGGTACCAAGCCAGCAGTCAAAAGGAGAAGACCAAAATCACCCGGGAGTTGACCACCATCATCTTGTCGAGAAGAGCCAAGATGTGCAACATTCTAGAATACAAGGATATGAAGATCATCTACAGAAGGTATGCGTCGTTGTTCTTTGTCATGGGGATAGACTCTCTGGACAACGGATTGTTGGCTCTCGAAATCATCCACAGGTATGTGGAGCAGATGGACAAGTTGTACGGCAATGTGTGTGAGCTAGACATCATTTTCGGCTTTTCGAAGGCCTACCATATATTAGACGAGTTGATCCTAGATGGACACATATTGGAGTCGTCCAAGCGGGAGGTGATTAAGAAGGTGACTCAGCAGGATGAGCTAGAAAGCATGGATGAGTTTGAGACCATTTTGGCTTAGTGTGACTACAATTGGCTAGTCCGAGCTATTCCCATTGAGGATATAAAGAGGTTCTAGAGAACACATGAGAGCACCAGCCCTGACTTGAGGGAACTTCGTTGCATTGCAAGCAGGTAAAAAACCCCTGACGGCTAAATCTTTAAAGATGCAAAGTCATACAAATGTGACACATACAAAATCGTACAATTCTTACAGATGAATTCATTGAATTCTAAGAGATGCAAAGTTGTACTAAGAGTTAAGAAGATGAATAAGAGGAAGATGACGTAAATATGGGTTACAACCTAATGATATTCAGAGGGCTCTAAATATTATGAACACGAGACACAGAACAAAATGATTTCAAAAAACAAAATCTAGAAGATATATGGTGGAGTGGGAAGTGTCTACCTCTAGGCTATCTCTGTAGTACTATAGCGCGGCAGTCTGCAGTCCCCCATTTTTTCATGCGATGCTCTGCGAATTACTAGTGTTTTAAGACAAGACAATACCAAGCATGTCGGACAACGAGGACATCGATATTGCATCTTCGTTAGCATTGAAGGCAAAAGACGAGTCTGATTTCTCGGATGTGGACTCAGACTTTGGGTTCTCTGATGACAACGAACTCAGAGACGTTGTGAGCAGCGATGAGGAAGGTGAACCCGCTCCTAAAAAGCAAAAGAGTGCCAAAAAGGGGACCAGGAAGCAAACTAATGAGAGGAAGCCAGCAAACCAAGTGTTTCCTTCGTTGGAACTCTCGGATGACGAAGAAAACACTAAGGATGCCAACGATATCGCATCGTACTTTGCCTCGAACAATCCCAACGTCAAGAAGGCAAAGGCCGGCTCTTTTGCCTCGTTCGGTCTCTCTAAGTTCATCTTGGCAAATGTTGCTAAAAAGGGATACCGACAGCCCACGCCCATCCAGAGAAAAACCATCCCGTTGGTCATGGAGAATAGAGACGTGGTGGGTATGGCCAGAACCGGATCAGGAAAAACCGCAGCTTTTACCTTGCCTGTGATTGAGAAGTTGAAGTCACATAGCGCAAAGGTGGGTGCTAGAGCAGTGATTCTTTCGCCCTCCAGAGAGTTGGCATTACAGACTTTCAAGCAAGTGAGAGAGTTCAGCAGAGGTACGGACTTACGTTCCATCGTGTTGATTGGTGGTGATTCCATGGAAGAGCAGTTTTCTTCCATCATGACCAATCCAGATATTATTGTGGCCACTCCGGGAAGATTTTTGCATTTGAAGGTGGAGATGAATTTGGACTTGAAGACTGTGGAGTACATTGTTTTCGATGAAGCAGACCGTTTGTTCGAGATGGGTTTCGCTGAGCAGTTGAATGAACTTTTGGCTGCTCTTCCCTCCAACAGACAATCTCTTTTATTTTCTGCCACGCTTCCGAGGTCGCTTATTGATTTTGCCAAGGCAGGCTTGACGAACCCAGTTCTTGTGAGATTGGATGCCGAGTCCAAGATCTCTGAACTTTTGCAGATGGCGTTCTTCTGCGTCAAGAATACCGAAAGAGAGGCTGCTCTTTTGTCGACGATCCAAGATGTCATCAAAATCCCCTTGCCTTCGGAAGAAGAAATTGCTAAGATCAAGAGGGAAAGTAAAAACGCAAACGATTTGTCTGATGAAGATGACGATTACGACGGAAGAAGCGGTATGAAGAGGAAAAGGTTCATCAGGCTGAGATTGCCTCCTGCCAATGCCTTGCCATCGCCTTACTCAACCATTGTTTTTGTCCCCACCAAACATCATGTTGAGTTCGTAACGGGACTCTTAAGGAAGGCGGGGTATCTTGTATCCTACATTTACGGTTCTTTGGATCAGAGGGCCAGAAGTGATCAACTCTACAGATTCCGTTCCGGTCTCACTAATTTGTTGGTGGTGACAGATGTGGCTGCTCGTGGTATTGATGTGCCAGTGTTGGCCAATGTGATCAACTTCACCTTGCCTGCATCGTCCAAGATCTTCATTCACCGTGTGGGAAGAACCGCTAGAGCCGGAAATAAAGGTTGGGCCTACTCCATTGTGAGTGAAAGCGAGTTGCCTTACCTTCTTGACATCGAGTTGTTCTTGGGCCGCAAGATCCTCCTTACTGCCATGCACGAAAAGAAGTGTGAGTTGCTCAAAGAGTCCAAGGGTGATGACTACATAGAGCCGCAAGTCTCATACACCGATAGAATGGTCTTGGGCTCTTTCCCAAGAGAGCAGTTGGAGAACGTGCAGGAAATGTACGAAGGGTTGATCCGGGCTAATTACGACTTGAAAGTGATTCGTGACGTTGCCATCAAAGGTGAAAAATTGTACTACAGAACGAGACAGGCGGCTTCAGCTGAATCTGTCAAGAGAAGTAAAGAGTTGATGCAGACTGGCAATTGGGATGAGCAGCATTTGCTCTTCGGTCCTAACTTGGAAAAGGAGAAGGAGAAGTTCCTAGCCAAGTTGGGTGACAGAAAAGTCAAGGAGACCGTGTTTGAGTTCTCCAAGAAAGGTAAGGAGAAAGAAGAGGACTCCATGGTCAACTTCATGCATAAAAGAAGACGCCAACTCGCTCCAATTCAGAGAAGGGCCAGGGAGAAGCAACATTTACTAGAGCAGGAGAGAATGGCCGGATTGAGTCATGCTGTGGAAGACGAAATTTTAAAAGGAGAGGCTGGAGAGATCGGGTACACAGTTAAAAGCATCGAAGCTGATGACGATGAGCTTGCAGATACGTTTGAGGACGGAGATCAGGCATTGCAATCCAATTTGAAATCCAAACAAAAGAAGAAGTCTTTCAGAGACCCAGAGTTTTACATGACCCATCACGCTCCTGCGCAAGATATCCAAGATAAGCAGTATTCCTCTGCACCCTCATCTTTTGCCAACGATGCAGCCAACGCAGCTTTTGACTTAGGAGATGATGAGAAGCTTAGAAAGAATAAGCAAACGATGCAGTGGGATAGCAAAAAAGGAAAGTACGTCAACCAGTACTCTGTGGAGGGCAAGAAGTACATCATTGGAGAGAGTGGGCGCAGGATTCCAGCAACCTACAGGTCAGGTAAGTTCGACGAGTGGAAGAAGAATAGAAACATCACTTCCTTTGGGGCTGCAATGGCAGAGAATCAGCAGGGTGCTAATTACAACAGAAAGTTCAAGCACAAGAAGGTGCAAGCTCCTAAGGCTCCAGATAAGTACAGAGATGATTACCACAAGCAAAAGAAGAAGGTTGACAAAGCCCTTGAGACCGGTGTGCACATGAAGGGATTCTCGAAGCCTGGTCAGCAGCTGGAGATCAAGTCTACGTCTCAAATCCGGAAGTCTAGACAGTTGCAAGAACAGAAGAAGGCCAAGAATGCTCGTGCACCTAAGAAAGGAAAGGGAAGAAGATAGTTTGGGACGTGGATTTTTCGACTCTCGAGTTCATATTATTATAATAAGCATAAATTGTACTATATTGGTATCGTTTTGGATTTTGATATGTTTCTTTTCTCCATATTTCAATTTATTTCAATGCAACATCGTGCTGCATATGAATTATGTCTATGCTGCCCCATCACGCTATTACATGTAAAGCCTAACATCTGCATGGAATTGTAGAGTCTTCTGTTGTGTCTTTCGTTATGATTATGTTGATAATTCCCACAGAAGAGAATCAGGAAATTTTATAGGCTTGTCCAGCATAGAGACATCCAATGGTAACTATCAGGAAGTCACATGGCCATTTGTAGTGTACTGGCTATGATGAGTCTAACATAAAATGATAATGTAAGTCAATCATTTTTTAAATCAACACAGGATTTTAGTCATTGTAGATATTCGCTCTATTGCACTAGGCAATCTTTATGCCTATCAATACTCCCAGTAAGACGAGACACGTCGCTCTCATGTATCGGTCACTATGTTGACCAATATACATACGTACCGTATCAGCCAAGGAAAATAATTGGCATGCCAACCAAGATGCAAAACCTTATTCTGCCACATTCCGACCGAAGCCAGAAAGGTGCACATCTACATATGCATCAAGTGCTAATTGATTCACTTCATGCTTCTCTGCTGACTCGCTTTGGGTCACGTGATCTTGTACGGCTTGAGAGATGTATTGGAAGTTTAACACATTGTGACAGGAAGAATCACCGAGACAATTCGTGATGGCCAGACTAACCTGTTTTCTATCAGAATATACTGTTTTTCCTTAAAAAAAGTCCTCAGCTAACAAACATGGCCTGCAAATAATCCAACGCTACATGTAGAAACGTGAAGTAACTTCATACGTCTATAGATAGCATAAAACATGGTATTGTTAGATGATCTACAAGTATGACCTACAAGTAGGATCTTCAACTAATGTAATGCATAGCAAATTTGACAGGTGCTATCTTCTTCCTTTCCCTCCGTATGGATGGAACTCCTCCTTCTTAGAGGCCCCACTTCCTCTGTGGCCTCTTCTTCTACCGCCCCTACTACCTCTAGA
Organism: Metschnikowia cubensis; assembly: GCA_002374405.1. Lineage (NCBI taxonomy): Eukaryota > Fungi > Ascomycota > Pichiomycetes > Serinales > Metschnikowiaceae > Metschnikowia > Metschnikowia cubensis. Next base: position 101,470 of record NKZA01000013.1, read on the forward strand.
ACCACCACCATTACCATTGCCCCCACTGGGTCCACTTGGAAGTGCGTTGCCCTTGGGGCCTTTGGGCAAATTGAGCCTAGAGGCAAGAGCATCAGCAGGACGTTCACGGGCCGAGCCACCCCTGGGGCCTCTGGGTCCTTTAGGTCCGCTTGGTCCGCTTGGTCCTTTAGGTCCACTTGGTCCGCTTGGTCCACTTGGTCCGCTTGGTCCGCTTGGTCCGCTTGGTCCGCTTGGTCCGCTTGGAGCGTTTCCGCGAGCAGGGCCTCTTGGCAGCTGCAGTCCACTGGGCCCACTTGGCGTATTGTAATCATCAGTTTTGTTACGATCATAATTACTTTCTTCCGTAAGTGCTTGCTGTTGAGGGTTTAAAGGTTGTTCTTGGGGCTGATCGAAGGCTTCGCCATTGGCTTCAGCCTGCTGCTGTTGCACCATGTACCATTGCATTCTCTTCCAGTATTCCTGCATCGTGTCGGCAGCGACACCGTGCATACCTTGTCCATAGGCATTATAAGGATTGTTTTGAGCCATATTCTGCTGTTGATGGTTCTGTTGATTGTAACTTTGGTTCAGGTTGTGTTGTCCTCTTGGTTCAGCACGCTTCACTTCCATTGCCTTGCCTTTGAGAGTGAGGTACTTGTTCACACAGACTCTGTCTACAGCCTCAGGCGAATCAAAAGTAATAAAGCCGAATCCCCTTGATCTGCCGGTGTCTTTGTCAATCATTAACTGGGCATCCATGATACGGCCAAACTGCGAGAAGAAGTCGTAAAAGTTCTTTTCATTAACTAAAGGGTCAATACCACCCACAAATATCTTGCCTATCTTGTCTTGTTCCTCTTTAGCGATGGCACGCTTGGGGTCAATCAACTTGCCATCTAAAATGTGGTCTTTTCTAATAACTGCGTCGACGGATCTTGCATCTCTGAATGTCAAAAACCCGAATCCCCGTGATCTGCCTGTAGCCTGATCTTTCATGATTGTGTGATCCAAGATTTCTCCGTACTTGGAGAAGTAATCATACAATGCCTGCTCCGTGGTGTCCCAATTGAGACCGCCGATGAACATTTTGCCTATATCCTTATCTGGTGGAGGAGCTGCTGGGTAAGAGGGTGAGTTATATTGGTCCTGGGCCTGCTGTTGGCTCTCGACTTGGGGAGGCTGCATGAATTGCTGTTGAGTGGCTTCGCCATGCTGACCAAGAGCACTGTTATTGTTGTAGGAGTCAGTTTGAGAGGTATTATCACTTTCTGGAAGGAACTGAGCGCTCTGTTCGGCTGGTTGTGGTTCTGCAACGGCAGCTGGAGTTTCAGGTTCAGTTACCTTTTCGTTTGTTTCTCTGGATTCCTCGGCTGCAGGCTTTGTTTCTGTCTTAGTATCATCATCGTAGATATCCTCGAAGAGAGCTTCATCATCATCAAAGGACGACATCTTATTTCTCCTTCTTTCAAGCTGTATATTTACACAGGTTCACGCCAAACGAGTCCGTAGCAAAATTAATACCTAGCAAGTTCAGGCTTGTATGAAGTGTTGGGCGGGCTTGAGCCTCGACCATTTGGGCGCACATCGAGAAAAAATAGTCGTGTTTTCCCCAATTTGAAAAACGCTTGAGAAAAAATGGACGAGTCCGGATTTGAACCGGAGACCTTTCCCATGCTAAGGGAACGCGCTACCAACTGCGCCACACGCCCGACAAAGAATGGTCCCTAGCAGGATCGAACTGCTGATCTTGGCGTTATTAGCACCACGCCTTAACCAACTGGGCCAAGGGACCTTCTTACAAAATTTCAATGCGTTCACTCGTAGAAGAACTTGAGGAGGCGCGCGCAGGGTCAATCTTTCGGTCAAGTTTTTAGCTCTATATACAGTCTGGAATGCTTGAAAAGCGCGCGTTGTTGGTTGCAAAAATTATGAGAAGGGGCGAGCGCAGAAGAAAGCACTCAATACTATAATCTTTACATTGTTTGTTCAATTTTCCAAAAAAAAAATACACAAATACACAAACTTACAAAATCTTTAGGGTGGTCTTAAAAATCAGAAACTCATTTTTATCGTTTTAAAAGGGGTTAATACTGTTTATCAGCAACGAATGAACATAATGGAACAAGCTCAAGACTCTTCTCAAGGGGGTTCACAGCCGCCATCAAACAAGAGGTCAAAATCCATTGGGAAGCGGGTTGCGAAAAAGCTGAAGTTAAATGCAGACAAAGCAGCGGCTGAACAAGAGGTGGTTAAACCAAATTTGGAAGAAGGAGAAAGCAGCAGCATTATCCTGAACAGCATAAGTCCTGATGCTGGAACGGCTGATACTAATTCCAATATGGATTCTTCTGGTTCTGTAGAGAATCATATTCCTGAAGAAGGAGCTTATATGAGAAGGGGCCCTTCAAACAATGTCAGGGATGATTTCCACGAATCAGAATGCGAGTACTCGTCATATATAAGCGAGATTACAGAAGAGCCCTCCGACGACGACAATAACGAGAATCTCAACCACATTGACGACGAAGAAATTATTAAAAAAATGGTGAACGACATCATTAACAACAGAAATCGTCCTGATACACGGGTGATGAAATTTATTGATAAAATGCAGTTTCCGAAGATCTACATCGGTCCAATTACGCCCAATCAGATGAGAGCAGTTAGTTGGAAGGTTAGAGCAAAGGGGGAAATGGATTATCATCTAAAGAGTTTGTTTGATTATGCAAACCGGATTTTGCAACATCCAGCAGGGCTCATGAAAGCTCAACTGATTAAACAGGCGACGAGAAGAACTCACTCTTACACTATCGCCCGTTATCTTGGGTTTATGGCCAAGAGACAGATTGAACCAGCGAAATTTACCATTGATGGAGTTCTTATGATGGAATGCATGCGTGAGTATGTTGATGACAGAAACAAATCAGGCTTTTCTGGGGACTTCTGTCACACAATTGAGGCTTCACAACATGGCATGGGGTTTTTCAAACACTGTATTGCATTGTACGAGTGCAGAAATTCCAAGAAAGCAGGCGAAGAGGTCAATAGAATGAGGATCATTCCCAACTTGAACTACCTCATTGACTTTGCAAAACAAAGGCAAATGCTACATCATGAAATTGCAAGAGAAAACTTTCACGACAAACACAGAGATGAGTACACCAATGAAGTCTACACAATTGATAATTTGAAGGCAATGATGGTCAACATGTACAACTTGACAGGGAAGCAAGGAAAGAAAAACATATATGATGGGATCAATGCGGTTTTGGAGATTTTAATGAGTCATCACCTTTTATATCAAGGTGATAATAAGAGGGAGACCGAAATTTCTGATCTTTCATTCAAATTGCTTGATTCAGCTCGTGGTAAAGTGCCTATACTAGGATTTACCCACAACAGAGCTAAAACTATCAATGGCAAATCCAAAGTACATTCTATGGGATGCTGTCGCAACAAAGATGTCGAAATTTGTCTCGTGACTGCTATAGCAATGTCGTTGTGGTATCGCTTTGATTATGAAGATGATTATGGGCCTCTTGCTGGAAAAAACAGACCCGAATTTTTCGAAAAGACGAAGTGGTATCGAATTAAATTACTTTTTGCAGACAGTGCTCGGTCCAGAAATAATGAAGGCATCAGCTACAAGTATGAAGCTCTATTAGTGAATTTATGCCTCCAAAGTGTTAATCTATACTTAACCAAATTAAACCATCTTGGAAGAAAAATGGCATCACGCCTTGCCGACGCAAATGAGGTCGCAAATGAGGTTGAAGTAAGTCAAATCGAAAGAGCCGGCAATTGGAAAAGATCAATTATGAATGGGGTGTATTTGAAATCGTATCCTTTACTGTTCATTTTCACCTCCGGTGGGTTTGCTCCCGAAGAGCCTTACGATTGTATTCGAGACATTGACCCACCAGAGTCTTTGCAAAAGCAGATATTTCCTTGGTTAGACCCAGTGCTCGAAGCTGTCGAAGCCAGAGATAACGAGCCTGGATGGGTTGGCCAGAATATGCAAGATAACTCCGGGGATAGGGCTTCATTTCAATTTTTACAAATGTTGAAGACCTTTAGGAAGGTGATTCTCCAGGACTTGACTGATTTGATGGATAGGGCGCCTGATAGTATCTTTGCCAAGCACCCAATTACGAAAGATCCAGAGTTTATCAGGTTCAAGGAGAAAGTGAAGAGAGCCCAAGAAGAATTGGGTCTTTCTCAAGGCATGGAAGAAAAAAGAACTTTGAAAAATATCTTGGCTCCGACCTTTGTGAAAAAGGTCGACACGATCAAGATGCAATTATTCAATGTTCACACATCCCTTTGGAAAAGAATGGAAACCATTTCAAAAGATCAAGAGCTGATTTTAAGACGCGAGAATTATGATATTGTCAATCAGGTTAAGCTGGATGTGGCCGACCAATTGTGGGAAGTTATTAATGACAGATATCAGGTCGATGATTCCAGGGTGCATTCTGCATTCTTTAGGATGGATGAATTGTCGCAACGACTTCTAGCAATGGAAAAAGCGGTTATGGATATGACAGCTAAACAAGATAATTTACTCACTCTCTGCGACGGCATGGCCCAACGATTAAATTCAACAGTGAACGAGATGGAACATGTTTCCCAACGGGTGAGTATTATCTGCAATCGTATGTGTGGGCCCCATGCGGAATTTGTCGATTCTATTGTAACCCTGAATGTGGGTGAGCCGGTGAATCAAAGCGGTGGCAAGAATAATGAAGGAGGAAGTCGGCCAAATAGTGCCAATGCACTTACAGATGCTGTTCCCACCCTCAAAATGCTGAAGAAAACTGATACTGTGATGAAGTTACTTGATGAGTGGTATGTACTGAAGGGGGATGTCATTTCTGTCGATAACAGAGATACTTTGTTCGGTCATAAGTGGAGAGCTTCATGTTCACTTTACAAGAGAAGAAAGGCCATCATTGCCTTCATTGAGACTTATGTCAAATCAAAAGAGGAATTTGTTAACATAACAAGAGAAGAACTTGGGCTTTTGGTTGAAGGTTATAGAATAAGAAATGGTTTGAAATTGAATGCATTGAGTTCCAGGTGTCAGAATGCAGTGAACAAGAAGGAGATTGCTGAAGAGTTGCAGCAAATTTGGGATCAAAGGGCTCAAGCACCACGCGATGTTGAAGAAGAGGGTTGATTTCATGTTTAGTTTTTTTTTATATTTTGTTTATTCTTGAATGAATTGTTTGTTTTATAAAGGGGGGTTTATCTTAGGGGTCCTTAAAGACCTTGGGGGGCTTTTTTTTAAAAAAATTCTTATGGGGACTTTCAAAGATCTTAGTATTAGGGTGTATTTCAAGATCTGAGGCGTCTACTGTACTCAATTTTTCTATTTGCGCGCTTTACGCGCTGAGGAGGGACAAAGTCCGACCATTTGGACCTTGTCGTGGCGCGCGCACAAAATTTGGGTAATAGCATTCTCATCGTGTTAAGACTGCCATACCACTCATGAGTGTGGATGGTGTGAAGGTTAGTATTCAAGGAGACTTGAATACTGGGCGCTAGGCTCTATGTAGGTGGACGCATGTGATATGCCCGCTCCAGGGAGAATTCCTGATTAGGACTTCTCTGGGTCAATGTGAAACATCGCAATGTTTCACATCCCGACGGCCGGCTGCTTCAAGAAATCCCTCTAGGGTTTCCCAAAACAGTAAGGAAGTATATAGAACTAGCAGGTTCGCCTGAAAAAATGAATCCTTAGTGATCCCTCTAAGGCATATTATAGTATTCGAATATTCAACTGGTATAACTTTGTTTATTAATCCCAAAGTCCTGCACGAGTTCTAACACTTTCTGTAAAACCACATGCAAAAATAAAAGCCTTGAGGAAGGGTGAGTGACTCGACTGAGTACAGTGTTTGAAAGATGTAGCAGTGCGTTTAGGATAAGGTTCTCTGTATATCACCCCTACAGCTAGGTTACTATCCACGACAGCGCCAGATATATAGAGGGAGCGACAGTCCAGTTATGAAAGGCCAAGAACTATTACACCATTAAATCCGCCATAGGCAGGGTCCTACCTATAGAGGTATCTTGAAGCCTACTCAGTCCGATCATAACGATAGCCATTGCAAACAGTGTCAATATTCTAGAACAATCTTTGCTATTGTTCTGGTGTAGTGTTTTTCGAATGCCACGTTTGTCTCAAAGTTATATCAGCCGCTTTGGTTCCACTTTGAACCATCAACGAACATAGTATCAGTAACGCATAAATGTATTAAAGAACATAACAGAAACCGATTATTTAATGTAATGAAAAACTCCTCACCATCGAGTATAACATTCGATCTGAGAATGTAGAGCAGTATAACATTCTTACGAATCAACTAGTGGGTACAGTGTTCAGAAGTATGGAACATCTTTCAAATTTTACCAACATTTTTTTTAGTGTCCCATTGACGATGATCCACTTGGCAAACCCACGGATTGAAGCCCTTCGCGACACCTTGCAAATCCCATGTCTAATATGTGGTTTTGTTTATACGAATGACATTCACAAACAGGCAGAGAGTAGCCCATAAGGTCTTTGTTTTTTTCTGTAGGAATCACGAGTTACAGAGTTCCATGCAGACTGGCCTTATAAACCAGCCCGCCGAGTGGGTAAATTAGTTAGGTTGTTTGTAAACCCATTTTTTTATTTAGTTTTGTTTTTGTTTTTGTTTTGTTTTGTTTTGTTTTGTTTTGTTTTGTTTTGTTTTGTTTTGTTTTGTTTTGTTTTGTTTTGTTTTTTAAAAGAATTTAGTACACTTGTTTGAATCAGTACGTTGCTTTCTTATACCACTTGCAGCAACCACCTGGAACTTTTGCCACCCATGAATCACCAGTCCGGCAACTAATATGTGATCACAAGATTGTAGCGCTTTCACAGCACCCTTCATTATGCATCATGTCACATCTTGAGGCCAACTCAGTTGATATATTTATGCAATTTTGGTTCTTTGCGAGACCGTTCCATATTCTCCAGGCATTGCAACGATTGTTCCAGAAAATGAAGTAGTCCTGAGCTGCTAACCGGTTTGGCCTTATGCCTACTACCTACATAACTTCCTCCTTGGTTTCCTCAGACTTCAAATATTACATCTTGCCCCCATGGTCATAGGCTCTTGTGTCAAGACAGCATGGTCTGGTCCAAGCATTACTTCCTCTGTATTTGTCCACGCTGGATGTTTCGGGTTGCTCCTATTCTCAAATAATACTGGGTATCTTACATCAGAAGCCACACATTTTATGAATTTTGTTAACAACTCTTTATCTATAGACTCTTTTCTGTATTGGTACGCTGCCTAGTATCTTTCACTGGTTCCTGATATTGTATAGTTTAGGCGAAGTGTTTCATTGCACTCTAATACATTCTGTTACAACTTGCTGAAATCTGTTTGGTTTCCCAATTGATTGAATTATGCAGCCGCTCTTCCAGTAAACACTAGCAACAGTCTTTGATAATTTCATTATTAGGTGTCACGAATGAGATTCACAAACAGTTTAACAACAGCCTGTAGCAATTTTTGCATTAAGCACGAAGTCGGACCGATCATAAATAGGGAGAGAATTAGAGAGGACATTTGAAATCCCTAATATAATTCAAATAGAAGTAGAGGGGATTGACTAAACCCGAAGCCCTTGAGTCAGCAAGCAAACTTCCACGCGAACCCCAACATAGTGTGGCCATATCATCTTAGATTGCCAAAGAGTACTCTCAAGTACATCAAGACGGTCTTAGTATCTCCCACTAGTAGCTTTTTCTCTCTCTTTTGTCCAATGAGACGAAAGCACACCCTCAAACAATAAGTCAGCCAAGCCAGCCAATTCTGCAACATTAGAAACTAAGCTATTGGTAAGGTTGGCAATTTTTGGGCTTAATAGAAGCACCATTGACGTCCTGTGGATAAATATTGACCCACGCCTCGCAACGACAATGCCGGAGTGGAATCCTCAACGAAAAATATCCACCTGGCGTCCGTCACAACATCGTGGCTCCTGCAAATAACTCCATGGGCTATAATATTCCTATCTCTGCTTGTTATTCAGGACATGTGATTTTGTATGTGCGCTCTCACAGAAGTCACAATTTGATGGGAGGAACCCTTCAACCTTTATTTGGTTGCAAAACATGAAGTCAATATTGGTGCTAGCAGATCTAACATTTTCCGTAGTGATTAATGCTTACACTGCTCACTTTGATGAACAGTGTAAAGGACTTCTTTGTTCTAAGTGGTTAAAGTCTCTTTTTCTCCAGATTGGTACATTAATGATTGAGGTTAGTTTTTTAGTATTTACTTTTTTGCAGTTCTAACAATGCTCGCGGAAAATACATTACGCAGAGCGCTAAGGATAAAAAGAAAAGAAGAAACCACAAGCTGAAAAATCGAAAATAGCAGTTCTATCTTTCGGAATCCGATTAAATGTTGAAAACATATGAATAATTAAATTTTAGTAATCTTTGCCCTAATTTTTTGCATTTTCAAGCTACATTACCCTAAAATCCTGGATTACAACTTAGCAGTTTTGAGCCCTGCAAATGGCCACAACTGAGTGCGAATTAGAATTCAAAGTATGTTGTGCAGAATCCATTTTAAGTCCATAATTTGGAGGACAGCTTTAGCCATTTAATTGTTGATTGGAGTAACTCATTTCTTTTTTTCTTTTTTGACTCAACTTATGATCTTTGAACCTCAAGTATACTGGGAATTTTGAAATTACAATGTACTGGTCACGAAATAAGATCCACTCACAACAAAGTTAATCAAGCCCGTATTGAAGACTTTAATGGGGTTCCATTTCGTGAAACTTTATTGAAGGTGGTATATTCATAATATGGCAGCTAATATATACTATTTTTACAGACCACATAAAGATGGACCGAGTTTTCTTGAATATATATCGTTCTCAAGCTAATTCTCGGCGAACAAAGTATTGTGAAATCTTTTTCAGCTTTCAGAATGATAAATGATACGAAATTAAAAAGACTTTCTATAAAAAATGTGTTCTTATGAGCTTACTTAAAATTTTATCCTCTCCGATATAGTGTAACGGCTATCACGGTTCGCTTTCACCGAGCAAACCCGGGTTCGACTCCCGGTATCGGAGTCTTTTTTCCCTTTTTTGTTTTTTTTTTCTAGAAAGAAGATGTGAATTTGAGCAAAACTCTGTCTCAACCTGGTAATGGGATGCTTATTCTTACCTGTTTCGCTGTCACACGAGTTAACATATTGTGCCTCATGTACTATAGGTTCGGGATCAAAGAGGTGAGAAGTGCATTTCATTGCCTATGATTCGTTAAGTTCAACAATGTGAAAAGCTCAGTATTGTCCATTTCACGCCTTTACTTTGGTATCTTTCGTCTTGCAACCAGCGTGGTGAGGCCCTGTTACGTACAGTACGCCTCAGCAGGAAAGCATCTCAAGTTTCGCATCCACATCTTAGCTATATTAAGACTGAGGTTCACAGCACTGACATGAAGAAATATGTTATCGCTTTTGCGAATCTGTTCCCATCGTTCAGGGTGGCAGAATTGGAGTCGCTTGCAAACCTTTTTGGAGTCGAGGTGGATTTGACTCATCACAAGGAAGAATGCCCATTTTTGATCGTGAATTTGGAGAGCGATGAGCACGCTAAAAGCCTCATACAGAGATCCATATTGGCGAAAGGAATATACGAGCTTTGGGGAGAGGGAGAGGACTTAGCCTCATTACACAAGAGTATCCAGGAAACCTCCTCCCAACTCTTCGACACATACAAGCATAACACATTTCGATTTGACTTTGTCAGTTTCATGGGTAACAAAAGTACGGAGGAAAAGATCAGGACCATCGAGACCTTCAAGTTCTTGGGTTTCGAAGGCAAGATCAGATTGAAGTCACCCGAGGTGACGTTTGCTATTTTGGAGGAATACTTTGTGAGTGGTATGGAAAAGGCCGAGAAGCCTAGATACTTGTGGTTTGGCCGAGAAGTACAGCTAAGTGCCAGATCTGCAGGTGCAGTCGAAAAATATGATTTGAAGAAGAGAAAGTATATCGGTACTACATCCTTTGAGTCCGAGCTTTCGTTGGTCAGTTGCAACATCGGTCAGGTTAAGCCGGGGGAAATCATTTATGACCCATTTACAGGCACGGGGTCATTCCTTGTTGCAGGAGCATACTTCGGAGCATACCCCATGGGTACAGATATCGATGCCCGTTCTATTCGAGGAAAAGGGCCCAAGTGCAATTTAAAGGAGAATTTCAAGCAGTACGGTACGCTGTCGCAGTTCATGGATACTTTTGTAATGGACTTCACCAACAACGCATTCAGAAAGAACCTTGTGATAGACACTATTGTTTGTGACCCGCCTTATGGAGTCAGAGAAGGCCTCAAGGTTTGTGGTGCCAAGAACCCCGAAAAAGCTGCTGGAAGGGAGAGCAATGTTGTTGAAGGTGAATTGGGACACCTCAGGAGAGACTTTATTGCACCAAAAAAACCCTATGAGCTAGCAAACTTGCTCCAGGATTTGCTTGAGTTTGCTGCTCAAAGATTGCCTGTCGGTGGCAGACTAGCGTTCTGGATGCCCACAGCAAACGATGAATTTGTCGAGCATCATATTCCACAACATAGACAGTTGCAGTTGCTTTACGCTCTAGAACAAGAGTTCAACAAGTGGTCTCGTCGCTTAGTGGTGTATGTGAAGAGAGGCTCGGACTACCAGGGAGTCACGAAGAATGGTTTACTTGAGGATAGTGTGACAAGCTTCCGGAAAAGATATTTCAAGAGTTTCAATGAAAAGAGCAAGGGTTAGGACATGTGCAATGATTTCAGGAGACGGTTCTAGGCGTATGCGCTAAAAGGTCTCATCAGTGCGCTTTTTATCAATAATTACGGTGTCAGAGATGTTCAAATCAAGAGGCACTGTGGGTGCAGGTTATCTCGCAGCGGCCGTCAGCAGCGAATCAAAGACAGTGCTTCACAAAATTTACGTAATATTATGGGAATAATCTCAAACATCTTCGTAGTTTCTGTTCTACTCTCAATAGTCATTTACCTATTCGCCATTTGGTTCATCTGTTCAAATTAAGCTTTGGGTGCTATACCCTTTGCGGAGCAGCTGCAAACGAGAATGCAGTTATACGGCTCACAGTTGCGGCAATTGATCATACCCAACAAAAAAAAAATACTTGGAGATACAGTAAAACGCTATAAAAAGGGTATAATTCCTCGATTCAATTGAACAATATCATTAAATTACAAACATGACTCCTCCTACTATGATCTTGAACTCGCAAGCTCCACAACAGAACACCATGGTGCCCCATTTCGTATCACAAGCCACTGATGCAACAGCTGCATTTGGAGACTGGGAAACCTTTCAATTTGCACCAATTCGAGAGTCCACTGTCTCTCGGGCCATGACCCGCAGATATTTTGCTGATTTGGACAAGTATACTGAGTCTGACGTGGTGATTGTGGGTGCTGGCAGCGCTGGATTATCAGCAGCTTACATTTTAGCCAAAAACAGGCCAGACCTCAAGATTGCTATTATTGAGGCCTCGGTGTCACCAGGAGGTGGGTGCTGGTTGGGAGGTCAATTGTTCTCTGCCATGGTGTTGAGGAAACCTGCTCACTTGTTTTTGGATGAGATTGAGGTCAGCTATGATGACGAAGGCGACTACGTAGTGGTCAAGCATGCTGCTTTATTCATGTCTACTTTGATGTCCAAGGTGTTGCAGTTTTCGAATGTCAAGCTCTTTAATGCCACTGCAGTTGAGGACTTGATCACTCGCAGGGACGAGGCCACTGGTGAATTAAGGATTGCAGGTGTGGTCACTAATTGGACCTTGGTGGCTTTGAATCACGATACCCAGTCGTGTATGGACCCCAACACCATCAATGCCAATGTGGTGTTGTCTACCACTGGCCATGATGGGCCCTTTGGTGCCTTTTGTGCTAAACGTTTGCAGACTTTAGGAATGAGAGGTCAATCAGGAACTTTTGCTTTAGGAGGAATGAGAGGCCTTGACATGAACAAGGCCGAGGATGCTATAGTCAAGGGAACAAGAGAAGTTGCTCCAGGGTTGGTAATTGCAGGAATGGAGCTTGCTGAAGTAGATGGCTCCAACCGTATGGGGCCTACTTTTGGAGCCATGGCTCTTTCGGGAGTCAAGGCGGCCGAATCAGTGTTGAATGTTCTTGATCTCAGAAGAAAGCAGAACGAAACATGCTACGGAGGTTCACTTGACGCTTAAACAGGCCTCATTGATTTTACTCTGTTTACTATCTTGTGAGCCATCATATGTATGATTCTCATTTAGAAAGTTTCAGAAATTCAGAGATTTAGATTTTATGTAGTAGGAAAGTCTTGAGGTTCTGCACTGTTAAGATTTGCTTAAACATTGTCATCAGGTGGTAAATCCAGTTAAGTATGCACTGCATGAAAGCCTAGTGAGACAGGACTTGCGGAAAAGCAAATCTGCAAAATTTTTTCTTCGGGAATTCGTTTTGAAAGACTTTAATACTAATTATAACTCAAGAGACAATTAGTTGGAGAGAGAGTATAGAAAATTGGTACAAGTAATCATGCACCAGAATGCCAACTATGTAGTTGGCAGAAGGTTAGAGGTGAGCCAGGGAGGTATTCCATGCATGCAATTCGAAAATCTTTTCATGAACATATATATATTTTTTCCTACCCTATAATACGAGTAGGTGAATTTTCTTCTTCTATACACTTGGGACCTACACTCTGGCTTATAGCTTTGTAGTGGAATACTGTTGCAGCCATAGACATTGAATGCATGTGAGCGTTTGAGATTCGCACCCGAATTTTCTTCAGATCTCAGCGCGATACTACAATTCCAAACACTTTCCACACTAGGCCATGGTTGTCGACAATTCCGCTTCTGAGGACTCGGATAACTTCCGGTTTTTTGGGCTTGGAGGGTGCAATGAGGTCGGAAGATCATGTCATATAATAGAGTACAAAAACAAGGTCATCATGTTGGATTCGGGAGTCCATCCTGGACTCAGTGGAATGAACTCGTTGCCGTTTTTCGATGAATACGATTTGTCCAAAGTTGATATTCTCTTAATCAGTCACTTCCATTTGGACCACGCGGCATCCTTACCGTATGTGATGCAACAAACGAACTTCAAGGGCCGTGTGTTCATGACTCATGCTACCAAAGCCATCTACAGATGGTTACTATCAGATTTTGTTCGTGTCACGTCCATTGCAGGTGGCGGAGACGAATCTCGTCAAATGGACGCTTCAAATCAAAACGGGGGTGGCTCAGCTAACCTTTACACAGATGATGACTTGATGAGCTCTTTCGAAAAGATAGAAACTATTGATTACCACTCGACCATCGAGATTGAGGGAATCAGATTCACTGCATATCATGCTGGGCATGTTTTGGGTGCGTGCATGTATTTCTTGGAAATCGGAGGGTTGAAAGTCTTGTTTACTGGTGATTATTCTAGAGAAGAGGACCGCCATTTGAAGATCGCAGAGGTGCCACCCACAAGACCAGATATTTTAATCACCGAGTCCACTTTCGGAACTGCTACACACGAACCTAGATTGGAAAAGGAAACGAGAATGATGAAAAAGATCCACTCGACTCTTTTAAAAGATGGTCGTGTGTTGATGCCTGTCTTCGCCCTAGGAAGAGCTCAAGAACTTCTATTGATCTTGGAAGAGTACTGGTCAATGAACGAAGATATACAGAACATTAACATTTATTATGCTTCCAATCTTGCCCGGAAATGTATGGCTGTATACCAGACTTACACGAGCATCATGAACGAGAAGATCCGGTTGAATGCATCATCCGCAGAGAAATCTAACCCTTTTCAACTCAAATTCATCAAATCCATCAGAAGCATAGATAAAGTCCAGGACATGGGTCCTTGTGTCGTTGTCGCGTCTCCAGGTATGCTTCAAAGTGGTGTCTCGAGACAATTGCTCGAAAGGTGGGCGCCTGATCCCAAGAATGCACTTATCTTGACTGGTTATGCCGTGGAAGGAACAATGGCAAAGGAAATCCTCGCAGAACCACATGCAATTCCTTCCATCACCAATCCAGATGTAAGCATTCCCCGCCGTATATCAGTGGATGAAATATCTTTTGCTGCACATGTGGATTTCCAGCAAAACGCCGGTTTCATTGAAGAAGTCGCCCCCAAGAAGATTATCTTGGTGCATGGTGACAGTAATCCAATGGGTAGACTCAAATCTGCGCTATTGAGTAGATACTCCTCCAGAAAGGGAACCGATGAGGAAGTGCGTGTTTTCAATCCCCGCAATTGCGAGGATTTGCTAATTGGAATTCACGGGGCCAAAATTGCCAAGGTTGTGGGACTATTAGCTGCAACAGAGAGCAAATATCTCAAAGAGTTCATGGAATCTCATAACTTAAACAAGAAGATCACCGAGATCGATGAGTCAGTGGTGAAAGATGAATCCGATGAGATGGATGTGGTTAAAGAAGAGACCAGAAAGGAGGAAGTTGAAAAGGTAAAGGAAGAGGAAAAGGAGACAAAGGAAAGTGTATCTGACGTGAAAAAGGAGGAGGGACAACAAGTTAAAAAAGAAGATGCAAAGAAAGATGCAGAGGATGAGAGCTCGCTTATTGGAACTGGTGTTACGTTGTCAGGAGTCCTCATCTCCAAGGATTTCGACCTCAATATATTACAGCTTGAAGACCTTCACGAATTTACGCAGCTTACCACCTCTGTTGTCAAGTCAAGCATAAAACTCAAGGTACAGGCTTCAGTGTCTTTGATATCCTGGCATCTCGAGCAGATGTTCGGCTACATCAAAATACTTCAAGATCACGAGGAAAGTTGGGAGTGTCTCATTATGGACATGATATATGTGTCTGTGGATAAAAGCAAGGAGCAGAATGGGTACCCCATAATAGTGGAATGGATCAACAGCAACGCCATGTCAGATTCTCTAGCGGATAGTGTTGTTGCCATTCTTTACTCTGTTGATTCGTCGCCAGCATCTGTGAAACTCACATCCAAGTCACATACACACGGGCCCGTGAAAGAGGAGCCTAATGACTCTGTAGCATCTGAACCTGCAGAAAAGGTCATGCACCAGAGAAGCGATCCCCAGTCACGAATCCATCGAATCTCCACATTGCTCAAGGCCCAGTTTGGTGATGCTGTTTCTGTTTGTGATGGAAACAAAGCCCATCTTCAGGTCGGCAAGATGGAAGCAGACGTTGATTTCACCACACTTGAGGTGGTATGTGCTTCGCGTGTGTTGAAGGACAGAATAGAGAACATCATCAAAAGAGGGTGCAAATTGGCAGCACCTTTATCGGTAAGAGAAAAAGTATAAAGCAATAGTTAATAATCAATAAAGGTTGGAAGAAAGTTTATAAGATTAAGTAGAAAAACGTTCAATACAAATAGAATTGTAGGCGTAACGGCTGCAAGAGTCGTGCGGTGCACAGATAGTTGCGCAGTGATAATCTAAAGCAGGACGTACCATCACAGGCCAGCTCATATACATCTTACGAACCATGGCGTATGTATTAAGTGAATCACCAAGAGAATACGCGGAACATATACTAACAATATAGAGAACTAATAGACCGGCAAAGGTCCGAGCTCAACGAAGTGGAGCTCCAACAACTCGAAGAGTTCGAGTTCAAACATGGCCCCATGTCGCTCATCCAAGACTCCGTGGCCAATGGAACTGCGGTGATGATCTATTGCCGAAACAACCATAAGCTTCTTGCCAGAGTGAAGGCTTTCGACAGACACTGCAATTTGATATTGGAGGATGTGAAGGAACTCTGGACGGAGACTACGAGAAATAGTAAGGGTGCAGTCATAAAGTCCACATCGAAGGAACGGTTCATTGCCAAGTTATTTTTGCGAGGCGACTCGGTAGTGATAGTCTTGAAGATATAGAGCTGGCAAATATGTAACGCATTAGATAATTAGATGATGAGTGAATAGATGATAGAGGGCGTACGGTAGATGATAGGAAAGATTTTTATGAAAGATTATATGAAAAATTCTATGAGAAGTCTATTGTCTTCTTGGTGGATGAAATTGTACTTTTTGTTTACTTGTGACCGAATATAAGATTCACTAATTCTGTATGTAGTGATTTAGGTGAGTCAATCTCATCCATGTAAAGCATGTCTTAGCTATGATGTACGCGACGCGCAGGTGAACTATCATACTGCGATGAAGCTTAAGCTCCGGACCCAGAGTACGGAATTACTCAAAACATGTTTTTCCCAAATCAGCAGTCTACGGAAATTTGTTATCCTCAAGTTTAGCCCCCAGCAGCTCACGGCCATTCTGGTTGACCGCAATTCCGTGTCCCAGGAACCCCAGGTATGGTGCAAGCTTTCCATGGCCAGTGTATTCACAGAGATAGAGGTCCAAAGCTTAAAGGATAACGAAATTCTGCTTGAAATAAACATAGAGCTTTTTTTACAGACACTAAGAAACTTCGAAAAGGCTAATAGTACTGATCTCAGCATTCGTCTCCAGCGGAAAGAGAGCACCGAAGGCCCCAAAGCAGCCACATTAGCTCTATACTACTCAGACGTGACGGAAAACGCCAGCACCATCAACCATACGTTCCGGATTCCTGTCAAGATTATCAAAGACCGAAACAACGTGCTCAATGAGCCAGAAATGCCTCATGTGGACTTGATGATGAAGATACCCAAGGAATTTGCGGCTACATACAAACGGCTCGAGAAATTCAAGAACACGGCCACTCACGACAAGCTCACCATCAAGGCCAGTCAAAGGAATGGGGGTGAATTCAAGTTCATCGTACGCGAAGCAGAAAGTCACATCACTACTCTTTCATGGAATGACCGACTAGATATTCAGAAACCACCGGCCGACATGGACTCTGATAGCTTACGGGCTGCTGTGTTTCAGGATGGTCAGGATAGTTTGGGCGAGAGTCATTCGTCAAAGGAGACATCAGTCACGGTGAAACTCAAGGACTGGAGGATGTCAGCGAAGATCGTCAGCACGTGCAAGACCATCATCTTCCTCTTGTCTGACAATAATGCATGTGTCATCAACTGCTTGCTAGACGATGCAGAAGATGTAGAGGTATTATACTACATAAGTGCGCTCAAGCAAGATGAGTCTGAGCTAGACTAGAAGAGTTGCAAATAAAAAAAATATGAGCATTGTTGGTGGAATACGTAGTGAGTGTACATGGGTAGATAAATTAACAATAGATGCGAAAATGACTCGTCTTAGAAGTGTGTCCTTTGACTCATTATTTCGCAGTCTCGCGAGCTTATAAACCCGCAACGTTCTTTACTTCCATACAACTCACAACATGAACACTTTAGACCGTGAAGAACCCCACTATTTTGGAGCTGGGCCTGCATTGTTGCCCTCTGATGTCTTGAAGCAAGCTGCATACGACTTGATCACCTACCAAGGTGACAATTTAGGTGTGGGTGAAATCTCTCACCGGTCCAAGACCGCTACGCAGATCATCGACGATACCAAGACCAATTTCTCCAAACTCTTGAACATTCCTGATGACTACGAGGTGTTTTTCATGCAGGGAGGTGGAACCACTGGGTTCTCTGCCATTGCTTACAACTTGATGGCCAACTATGCCAAAAGAACAGGTAAAAAGGGAAAGGGAGCCTATGCCGTCACAGGAGCTTGGTCCAAGAAAACCGCCGAGGAGGCTGCTAGATTGGGATTCGAAACCGACATTGTGGTTAACACCAAGTCTTCGAAGTTTGACCATGTGCCTCCATACTCTGAATGGAAGCCCATTGACAAGGAAAACACCGCTTACTTGTATGTGTGTGATAACGAGACGGTCCATGGAAATGAGTTCAACAACACGCCTGGTCCTGACTACTTGCCTGAAGGCGTCGAGTTGGTGGCTGACATGTCTTCCAACATCTTATCAAAGGAGATCGACATCAGTAAGTATGGACTAATCATGGCTGGAGCTCAGAAGAACGTTGGCTTGGCTGGGTTGACTATTTACATCATCAAGAAGTCCTTGATTGAGCAGCCCTCTGATGAAGAATTGAAGGCTTTGGATATTCCATTGGCCCCAATTGCCTTTAGCTTCCCTCCTGTCATCGCCAACAATTCTGCCTACAACACCATCCCCATTTTCACATGCCACATCTTGAAGTTGGTCACTGAGAAGTTGTTGGCTAAAGGCGGAATCAAGGCAATCCAGGCCATTAACGAGAAGAAGGCCTCTTCTTTGTACAGTGCTTTGGAGAGCTACCCAAGCGTGTATAAGCTCCCTGTCAAGAAAGGTAGTCGCTCAAACATGAACGTTGTTTTCACTTTAGAATCTGCCGACTTGGAAGCCAAATTCCTTCAGGAAGCTTCCAAACGTCATCTCAACGGCTTGAAGGGCCACAGATCCGTGGGAGGTATCAGGGCCTCTCTTTACAATGCTGTTTCAGAGAATAGCACGCAATTACTAGTGGATTTCGTCAAGAGCTTTGGTGAAGAGAACAAGTGAAAGACTATTGATTAAATTATCCAGTTTTTAGGCATTTCCAGAACTATTTAATGATTTTCAGTGGAATAGCAGGATCGTGACAGGTCGTATGCAAGAGATTTTGAGAATGATTATAGACTATTTAGAAGTACTGAGACATAATTCATAAAGACACAAGCTAAACAACCTTTTATCTCCCCATGAACCTGGACCTGAATTTGGACCTAAATTCGAACGGTTTGGAATAACTATACTATTGAACGATCCCTTGCAGCTTCATATTCGGTGCACATATCGCGCATCAAAATTCTCACTTACTTCACTCTCATCTCCTGACCCACACAGACCATATGCTAATGCTACTGCTCAGTCGAAATTTGCTACATCAAACTTCTGGTCCAACATGCAAACACAGTATTCAATTCGCTAGCTCCACAATTTGGAAGTACTTTGCAATTAGTCATCGCACATACGCCAAAACGGTAACAGTTCATGATAAGAAGATCAGTCTCGATAAAGAGGCTCATATCAAGGCCATTGAGGAACGTATATCGAAAATCCCGCTTGAAAACTACCGCAACTTCAGTATAGTAGCACATGTGGATCATGGGAAGTCTACCCTATCAGACCGATTACTAGAGCTCACAGGTGTTATACAGCCTGGAGACGCCAACAAGCAGGTTTTGGACAAGCTAGATGTCGAGAGAGAACGAGGGATCACCGTCAAGGCCCAGACATGCAGCATGTTCTACCAAGACCCTGATACTAAAGAGGATTACCTCTTGCATTTGGTTGATACTCCAGGTCACGTGGATTTCAGAGCTGAGGTGTCGAGATCCTATGCCTCTTGTGGCGGTGCTTTGCTCCTTGTGGATGCTTCACAGGGGGTGCAAGCACAGACGGTGGCAAACTTCTACCTTGCATACAGTATGGGGCTCAAGCTTATACCAATCATCAATAAGATTGATCTTGATGCTGCAGACATTCCAAAAGCCATGGACCAAGTGGAGACCACATTTGAGTTAGACAAGGAAGATTGCTTGCCTGTGAGTGCTAAAACTGGTCTCAATGTGGAAACAATCATTCCTAAAATCATCAAGGACATTCCTGCACCCACGGGAGATATTTCCAAACCGTTAAAAGCATTATTAGTGGATTCATGGCATGATCCTTACGTTGGTGTTGTCATGTTAGTTTTCGTCGTGGACGGTAAGATCAAAAAGGGAATGAAGTTGCTATCTGCCCACTCGGGAAAGAAGTATGACGTGAAAGAGGTGGGTGTTATGTATCCAGACAAAACACCTATGAGCGTCGTCAGGGCAGGGCAAGTCGCTTACATCATACCTGGAATGAAGAACCCCAGAGAGGCTATGATAGGAGATACCTTTTTTCAAAATAACCATCACGAGGGTCTCGAGCCACTCCCAGGGTTCGAAGAGCCAAAGCCCATGGTGTTTGTGGGGGCATTTCCTGCAGACGGAGGCGAGTTCAAAGTTATGAATGACCATATGGAGCACTTGGTTTTAAACGACCGGTCTGTGACTTTGGAAAAAGAAACTTCTAATGCATTGGGGCTCGGTTGGAGATTAGGTTTCTTGGGTTCCTTGCATGCATCCGTTTTCAAGGAGCGCTTGGAGAATGAGTACGGTGCCAAAATCATCTTGACCGCCCCAACCGTGCCTTACAAAATCGTGCACAGGGACGGTTCAGAGAAGATTATTACAAATCCAGACGATTTTCCTGGCTCTGATCTCCGGGCACACAATATCGAAATGTTCATGGAGCCTTATGTGAATGCGATCATGACCATCCCTGATGAATACGTCGGAAGTGTTATGTCGCTATGCGACAACAACAGAGGGATACAACAAGGCATAGAATACCTCACTACGGGGCAGGTGCTTCTTCGTTACGAGCTTCCCATGGCCCAACTTGTGGAGGACTTCTTTGGAAAATTGAAAGGTGCTACAAAGGGCTACGCCTCTTTGGACTATGAGGACTCTGGGTACAAGAAGTCTGACATTGTCAAATTGGAGCTTTGCGTGAGTGGAGAGGCTCAAGATGCCTTATCTCAGGTAATGCACCGTTCGCAGGTCCAGTCCCGGGGAAGAGAGTATGTGACCAAATTCAAAGAATACTTGAAGTCCCAACTTTTCGAGGTGGCTATTCAAGCCAGAGTTAACAATAAAGTTATTGCTCGAGAGACAATCAAAGCAAAGAGGAAGGATGTGACGCAAAAACTTCATGCTGCGGATATTTCAAGAAGAAAGAAGCTTCTCGAGAGACAAAAGGAAGGAAAACGGCAGATGAAGGCATCGGGTAGAGTGAACATCAATAATGAAGCCTACCAAGCGTTCTTGCGTCGTGCTGAATAGTACGTGATGAAGGGTAAGCATGAATAGACAATATCAAGTACAGAAATTAAGTTTTTATCGAAATTCTTGCATCATACTTGTGAAATACGAATCTTAGAGATGTCTGAAGTTCTGAGTATTTATTGTGTCCAGTTACTTTAAGAGCTTCTGATATACAATGTTCTCGGTCTCGTCCACGTACTTGTAGCCTAACTTGTCCAAAAAGCTGTAAAATTCTGCTTCAGTGGACTCCTCTGGGATCACAAAGCCACACAAGACCTTTCCAACATCATTACCGTGGTTTCTGTAGTTGAATAATGTTATGTCCCAGTTGCTCTTGAGTTCTTGAAGAAATTTGGTCAAAGCTCCAGGCCTTTCGGGGAACTCAAACTGGAAGAGCTTCTCTCTATTGGTGATGTGAGTCGTGTTACACTTTCCTCCCACCAAGTAACGGCCGTGAGTCTTAGCGAGCTCGTTTTCGGAAATGTCAACAACTTCGTAGCCGTGGTCTTCGTTACGCATGGTCTCGATGATGGTGGGGACTTCCTTGTTCTTGTTGAGGACATTGAAGGAGACGTAAATATTGGCACTTTCAGAGTCATTGTATCTGTAGGAAAATTCCGTGATTGCGCGAGGGTGGATAATCTTTTGCAACTTGGCAAACTCCCCTGGTTTTTCGGGAATGGTCACAACAAAAGACACTTCTTTTCCCTCACCTAAAACAGCTCTCTCACTGACAAACCTCAATCTGTCAAAGTTCATGTTGGCCCCAGATAATACAGGAATGTAGGACTTGTTGCGGTGGTCAATCTCAGTCTCCTTTATGTACCTTTTCATACCAGCAACACCAAGGGCACCCGAAGGCTCCACAATCAGACGGGTGTCCTCGAAAATATCCTTGATTGCAGCACACACCTCGTCAGTATTAACTCTAACAACGTGGTCCACATACTTGTGGCAGAGTCTCCAGGTTTCGGAACCCAAGAGCTTGACTGCTGTGCCGTCAGCAAACACACCAACACGGCCGAGCGTTACTCTTTCATTCTGCTTCAATGACTGGTACAATGCATCAGCATCAAAAGTCTCCACTCCGATAATCTTGACATGTGGTGCGACCTGCTTCAAGTAGGTTCCAACGCCTGCAATTAAGCCTCCGCCACCCACAGGGAGGAAGACTGCGTCCAAGTCATCCAAGACAATTTGCTTTGTCAATTCCAATGCCAAAGTCCCCTGACCTGCGATCACGTATGGGTGGTCGAATGGAGGAATATCTGTTAAGCTATTCAAGCTTCCCAAGCGTGCGCATTCTTGCTTTGCAGCATCAAAATCTTCTCCATACAAAACAACCTGGGAGCCCATTCTGCTAACATTGTTATACTTGATGGAAGGAGTTGCCGTAGGCATAACTATAGTGGAGGGTATCTTCAACTTAGCTGCCGAATACGCCACTCCCTGGGCGTGATTTCCAGCCGAGCACGCAATCACACCATTCAATGGGGTTTTGGAGTGCAACTTGGCGATCATGTTATAGGCACCACGCAACTTAAACGAAAACACTGGCAAAAGATCTTCTCTTTTGAGGTAAATCTTGGCGTTGCATTTGTGCGATAGATTGACAGCATGAGTTAAGGGTGACCCTGACTCGTCCACGACATCGTATACTCTGGATGTTAGGATCAATTTCAAGTAGTTAACCTCGCCTGTTGGGGTGAAATCTGCTTTGGAGAGGTCAGGGTATTTTTCCACAAGACTGGAATTGAAGCGATGGCTGACAAGATTCAAAGCCTTAGGATACGCTTTTCGAAGCAGCCTTAGGCTGGCGGGCTGGAATCTGCTGATCATGGTTGTAGTCTGAGCGGAAAGTTTCTGGCGATATACAAATACATGCGAATCTGCAGTGCGACTTCGATTGAGTCATAGCGTGCATAAGCCTACATAGTGCCTCGAGCTGCTTCATACTGGTTAAAAAAATTATACTGTTTTGTAAAAATGCCTGTTTAAAAAAAAGTCCTGCTTTTAAAATAATTGTCATCGATTTATAGTTAATTAAGGTGAGATGTTTAGGACACTTCGATAATACCCCATCGCTGATTATGTCAAGTTACTGATCTCAAACAAAAAATCCAGGTAGTCTATAGTAGCCACGCCTGTCAATTCCTTGTCATATTGCTTGAATATATCAGTAAGCTTCCTTAGATAGACCAAAAGCTCGATAAAAGAGTCGAACTTGAGTTTTCCCACGGCCATGGACCCGTTGTCTAGAGACTCCTTGTTGGAGAATTTCAGAAATAAAAAGAGCACCAAGTCAACGTTGAGTTTGTACCCAATTTGCTCGATGATACGCTGAAACTCGCCAAATGAAATGTCGCCAGACTTGTTCACATCTGCCGCAACAAAGAGTTTCTTGTAGGCCGTTAGGTACTTCCATAGTGATACAAACTGTTCGAAGTTCAAGCCTGCAGCCGAACTGGAGTTGCTGGTAGTAAACAACTTGATCATTAGACGAACAGTGGAATTTTGAAATCCCGTGTTGTCAAAGTTTATTAGAGCTGCAGATAATTCTGGAGCAGAAATCCGACCGGACCGGTCCTTGTCGACCCTATCAAACGTGGCTCTTAGTTCTGCCTCGAGTCGCTGCTTGTTTGCCAACTTGGTTTGTTCTGCCAATGCTTCCTTGGACATGGTATTACCCGCAGGTGGTTTCTTGGCGGGGTTGTGGCGAAGGTGAGACGAAGAAGTTGATTGAGGAATATTTGTATGTTGAGAAGTAGGGTGTTGTGGCGAGTGTCCCTGCGAGGAGGACTCGAACCTGACCGCCTGTTGTTGTTGCTGCTGCTGTGGGATATTGTTCACGACAGGAGAGGTGCTGTACTGGGGGGTCGAGGGAGCATTCTGATACTGTGGAGAGTTCTGGTAATACTGAGACGTGGCAGCCGAATGAGAGGGGTGTTGATACTGTTGGCCATGCGGCGACCCCTGGTAGTTGTTCAGGTAATGCAGAGACAGAGAGGTCACGCGTGGGGGCTGATGGTGTTGTGGTTGTTGCGGCTGTTGTTGTTTAAGTGGTTGCTGTTGCTGTTGCGGTGGAGGCTGGTAATATTGTTGTGGGGGCTGTTGATGGTGAGAGGGAACCGGCGGATTGTGGTGGGACGGAGGATAGTGGTTCTGGGGAGGCATGTTGTTGTAGTTGTAAGCACCCAGGGACGGCGAGGAGTAGGCGTTGTTCAGAGGAGGAGCCGAGCTTGAGGTGTGAGGAGGCTTCTGGGTTCTTCTTTGCTGGGGTTGAGCAGAGTGGGAGGGAACGATGTAAGTCGCCTGCTGAGGAGTGGGGTAGATCGGCAATTCATCGGACCGCATTATATATGGCGTTGGGATGAGGCTTAGAAGAGAATGTAAGTGTAGGACGAGAATGTGTCGAGAAGCACTAGACTAGGAGCCTGCGACGGGGTGTGTATGCAGGCAGACTCTGGGATTTGAAACTCGCTTGCAGTTTTGAGATCACGAGGAAAGAACTGGGGACCCCGAGCAGGATATACCATGCGAGAACAGCAATTATGACCGGAATGGGCGATTTCGGCGTGCACTTTCACCATCAAAACAATAAGTGCTGTTTACGGAAATCGGTCCTTTTTCTATTACTTGGCTTGGTTACAATTACACACGCCTCCGGCACAAGCCATAAAAAGCGCACCAAATAGAGTAATAGCTAGCATGATCGACCGTTCCAGACGTCGATATAATTCACAATTATTTGCAAAATTCCGAGGGAAAACGTGAAGAAGAAAGGCTTGAAACCAGAGAAAGAAATTAAGTGTTCAACAGTAAGCAAGTTATGAATTGTAATTCTTATTGGTCTGGATGCTGTAGTTTTATTCTACAGATTTAATAGGCTAGGCTGTGAAGCAAGTAGGCGACTCCTTATCCATTTGCTTAGCTACAGGCAAGTTGAGCAGCTTTTAACTGCGAGGAGTAATTCCTAAATGAGTAAAAAGTCCATGCACCATACCGACGCGAGTCGCTGCGTTAGCAACAATCGTGCCGGGCACAACTCATATAAATATCAAAGGTACTAGTGGTATTCCCAATAACAGTTCTCTTCTCCTTATCCTTCGTTCTTAATTCTTTATTCAGTATCTTTATTCAAGAAGGGAAGTATACACTCAAATTAAACTATTATCATGTAAGCAGTCATAGCTTAATCTCTGGCTCTTCTTCTGTAAGGAGACTCACCACCAAACTTTCTTTGAGGACCTCTGGACATTGGTCTTTGTCTCTCAGCTGGGGCACCCTTCAATCTGGTCATTGGCAAGATTCCCTCTGGGATGTTCAACTCTTCTCTAAGGAAGTCAACACCCTCGTCAGTCAAGGTGTAGTAGTAGTATTGCCACGAGAACTGAGTCTTGACGTAACCCTTAGAGGTCAAGGATTGCAAGGCCTTGATGACGTACAAGTTTCTGGTCTCAATCTCCTCGTGGGCTGGTTGGTCAAAGTCCTTCTTAGCGACAACGACACCCTCTGATATGTTAGTACATGTTTGGAAAAATTCCAATGGTATTCTGTGATGTGTTTTAGGAAATGGACGGTTGATCTATGAGCGATACAAATACAGATCAACTTCCTAGGATCTTCGATCAGTCCAAGGACGTTATAATGGTCCATAGCTATTCAATGATGCATGGAAATTAAAAATTTATGGATAGGCCAGTTCTCCACGAATCTTGGTGTTGACAGCATCGGCTGGTGGTACTGATTGACAATATGGATGGAGCAGACGTAGACAGAATATACCATAATATCTCTTATATGTACATACCTTGGAAGAGGTATTGATGAATCTTTTTTCTGTCTTCTTTAGGAATCAACATGATGAATTCTTTGTATTGACGTTGGGCAGTTCTGACTAAGATGAAGAGAGTCGAAAAATTTTTGGCTAGTGAGGGAAGATTTTTCGCGAGAGCTTGTGCAGGCTGGCTCTTGACAGTAGCGGTGTGCGCATCACGTGCACACCATCGGAACGAGGGCTGAAGCCCTGAGACGGTGTCCTATATCTGTAGTTCTCACATCTAGGGCGACTCACAGAAGCCTTGGTAGGCTGGGAAACGTGTAAATAAACATGAGTGATAATTAGTAGCAAATTCATGTAGCTTCTTGTCCCAGATAGTCTGGTATGCTTAGTTATGGATTAATGCTCCACATCAGATACGCCGAATACTGGCCTACAAGTCGCATTCAGATTTAGATCTCATTTAGGCAAGCCTTGGAATAGCAGAATTCTATATATGCAGGTACCCAAGGCATTGCCAGTATTCGGGTGATTCCGGAACTCTGGGATGTCCAGTACTCAAGCAATCTGCCAGCTCTTGAAAATATTTGGGTTCGGATATTATCCGGTTATTAGTATGGGAAGTCACGTGGCTCCATTTATATGGAAGCATGGCCAGTATGTGTGAGGTGATTGCGACTACAGTAACCGGTGCGACGTCTCAAGTAAAGATTCAACCTATGACAATGGGACGAATGTTTTTCAGGTTGTGCGTCTACTACAGCCCGACTGCAGATTAGGTGTTTCAGATTATTCGAATTAGCTTCGTTAACTCCAAGACACAATGTGGCCGCGGCAAAACCCATAATCCGCTGAACTTTACATACTCAGTGTCTCAGGTAGCTGCTTCTTAGATTAGAATAAACGCGCTTAGCACACTCTCTATGCATAGCGCCTAACACGAGCATTCACTTTCTGTCATAAAACAATCTTCCTTGAACTCGTGCCATTTCATTAGTCTATTGCTTAGATCTGATACTGCAGTCTTGCTAATTGAATTTTTGCACACACACACACACACATTATATTCCGTGCACCCCGCCATATTAGCGATCGCCTATCATTACTTTCGCGCTATAGTATCTATATATATAAACATCAAGCACTATAAACAGCTACTCCTCGCAACGGACCGCCGACTCATCATTACACTCCTTTTACATTAAGGGTCTCATACCGTTTTCAATAGCCACTGTTATTTGAGTGGATAGTCAGGCTCTCAAAAGCCAAAACGCTGACCCTTCTCCATCATGAGATCCATACTTAAGTCACGTAGGAAGAGTGACTCCTCTATCCCCGAGTTGAACCCTCCACCAGACTTTACTATCCGCAAACCGCCGTCTCGACTTAAAAAAGTGGCATCTTCTACCAAGTTGTCACACTCCCCAACACCGCATCAAAATCCTGTGCTCATGACCCCACCCCAGAACGTTGTTCCAGGCCAACAGAGCTCAGTCAGTTCTCCCAAAAAGCTACTCACGCCAATCAAAAAGATGTTTGGGCATCATTCGAAACAAGCAAATCTTCTGTTGGCTGGAGATAACTTGAACAATGTGTTGAACGGTGACTTCGAGCCCCCAAAAGGAAGAAAGGAGTATAGGAGAGACTTTTCGTCGGCCACTAATCTTGCTGAACTTCGTGATTCCGCGCAAGAGAAATCTCTTCATTCTACTGACTCCATTTCCCCTGTTAGTGTTTCTCTGACTGATACAAGAACATCATCCAAGCCAGGGCTACAACATGCTCCACTACGCCAAGCGTCCTCGCACCCTAAATTGGTTATAGAGGAGCCTCCTGCCCCAAGATCAAAGCATGTATATACCTCCAAGCCTGAAGACCAAGAGATAACTACTCCAAAGGCCAAAGACTATTTTAGTTCAGATTCCAGTCTATCTGAGGACGAGGACTTTTCGGATTGCTCTTCCCAATTCTCATTCGAGAAAGGTGTTAGGGGTGGCAGGAACACCTCTGTGAAGTATTATAAAACAAAAACCGAAACGGCGCCCAATTCTGCAATAGCAGAAAATTACCTCAACATGGATGATATGGGATTTGAAGACGGTGCCATGTCTGACTACGATTTTGAAAATAATGGAATGAGTGATGATGATGCTTACGGTGAGGATTTTGACGAAGACAATCCCGAAAGTTCCAATCGCTATAACGACTTTTTGTCGGAGGGAGAAGCTCCCGATGCTCAAAACCTCGAAGAAGAATCTTTTGACGAAATGATTTCTGAAGTGGACCCTATCTACCCTCAGGATACTATTTCGATTAATGTGGAATCCACTTTAGATGCTATCAATCCAAATTCTAGCATCCTTGACACTTCTTCGTCTGCAATTACACAGCATGCAATCATTAACAAGGAGTCACAGGAGTACTTCGAAACTGGAGCTAAGTCTCCAGGATACGATGATGATTTCATTGACTCTTATCTAGATAGAGATAAACTGTTGAGTGGACTGGATTTAGCTACGCCTGTGAATGAGCCTGTGGCTATCAACACATCTCTCTCCCATGATGCTGATTCGGATTTTTCGTCGTCATATTCTGGAGGGTTTAATAAGGACAGTAACCAGGCTGCAAGTAGTCCAGAGAGCGACTCTCATAGTGCAATGCATGAACCCAATATGGGTCTTGGTATAGATTTCGGCCCAGCCGATGAAGAGCGGGAGAAAGAAAAAATTGACAAGGTTAACAATAGGTTATCCATCCTCAATATGATGGATACTCTTTTGAGAATCGATGCTGAAACAAATGAGGAAAAAGCCCCGAGCTTCTCAACGCATAGCCTTGACTCTGCCGTGACAGTGACTTCGGAATCCAACAATGTTATGGGTGTCGAGATGGAGAAGCTGCAAACTGAGATTGGAGAACCACTGCTCAAGGTAAGCTCACTCAAGACGCAAGAAGATCCTGTAAGGAAAAAGGAAATCAGAAAATCTTTAATTGATATGATGAATACCCTTTCTCGTCTCGATAACGATCTTGAAAAAGAATCAGAAGAATCAGCCATCAAGGTGACAAAGAAAGACGTGAGAAAGTCAATTGCAGACATGATGAGTACTCTTCACTTGCTAGAAAGCCATCCAGAAATGACAAACGAGGACGAACAACCCAACACTAAAGAAGAGAGAAAATTCAAAGGACTGGGGCTCAACCAGATTCCAGAGACGACGAAAAGCAAAAAGCGCTATTCATGGTTCAGTACCGAAGGGAACTCCGAGCGAAGCGAAAATACCTCCTCTGTTGGGTTCGACAGAAACCCGTTAGAAGGACACGCAATTCAATTGACCCAGGATATTCTCGATGAAATCAACCTGCTCCCAGAAGACTATGATTTCAGCGAGTCTCTAGTCATCGATCACGACGACTCTCGTGCCTTTTTGCGATCAAACTCGTATAAGAACAGACCCCAGAAAGTGGTTCATGACTATAATGTGCAGAATAACAAGCTACAGTTGTCTAATAGGACCGTTACGTTCTACAAAACGAGCAGCCTTGATCCTTCTGACTACCTCCGGACTCCCAAAAGCAGAAGTCCTTCCCGAATTGGCTCCATTAGATCAACATCTTCGCTACACTCCATAGATGACGAAGAGTTCCATGAGTCGGACGAAGACAGGAAAGAGGACGATCTGAAAGATGTGCTCTCGCCACTCCGAATTCGTGGAAACCTCACTGGAGACACTAATGTTTCACCCCAGAAAATATCCAGCTTAGAACCGATAAGCGAAACACACACACCACATATCAGCTGAATTTAAAGAGTGTATATCTCTACACTACCTTAAATTAAAAGGGCCCCTCTCTGAATATCAGCTTACCTAAAAGGACGCACATCTACATATTTTCATCTACCATATATTAATATTCTCAATGTTTACTTTGAAGCATGAAGGAGTTGAAGTCGTAGTTGCCATTGGTATGGTAGTCAAAATGGTTCGCATGCCTCACTACAGCTGGCTCTGGGGCCTTTTGTTTCACCGAGAGTTTGTCAATACTCAAAGGTGGCTCCCGCATAACACACTTAGACTTCATAAACATGTCGTCCAGGTGCTTGTGTTGCACGTTGTGAGGCTTAGTCACTTTCACTTGGAAGTTGGACTCTGATGGCATCCAGCTATTTGCCAGAGTCCTACTGATCTCCGATTCCATGGAGCCATTGCTGTGCTTTCTGGTCTCGTTATCGAGATGGTTCAAGTTGGCCTTCAGTAACTCACTCAAGTTGACCTGGGGCACTTCATTGAGTGTGCCTAATCTGGTAGTTTGGCGGATTTTCTGCGTTGGAAGCTGCCTTTGGCGATGAGAAGAAGGGTCGAAAGCAAACTGATCTTTTTGCCTGAAACTATCATGAAGATCATCCCATCCAGTCATGTAATGCGAGTAAATGCTCAGAAGATCATCTCTTTCCATAGAACGGTTCACCAAATCGTCGTCTTCTTCCACAAGAACAATCTCAACTTGTTTGCCATCACTCGTTTTTTCAATGACAGACTTGTATGAAGTGGTGGAATCCTTTCTATTGATCATGCAAATATCATAGCTCTCTTTGGTTAAGTCTATGACCACGCTATCATTGTCGGTGGGTGCAGTACTTTCTGTGTACTGACCTGTCCTGCTGGACTTGTAGCTGGATGCAATATCTGACTTCAGTGGGGAGTTGTAATCACGTATAGCTTGATATTTCTTCGGACTCAAATCATGGTAGTAGTTGGGCCTCTTTCCGTAAGAGTTTTGTAGTTTGGAGCCTTTATCTTTGAAGTCAACTGGGTACCGAATTTTCTTTGGGGCCTCTGCAACCTTGATGTTAAACTGCTCCTCTTGGGGTGACAACTGAGGCGTTTCAGCTTGGGTATTTTCGGTGGGAGAAATCACCTCTTTGGAGCTGTTGATCTTGATTGGAGTTTTGAACGCCGACTGTGGAGCAGGTGTAACCTGATTTTTCTTGTCATCTTGCAAAACCATCGAGTCGAGTTGTTTGCTCATATCTGCAATCTCATCTGAAGCGAAATTCATCGACATTGGACGAACCTTCGCAGGCAGCGTGTTCATGAAATCATTATGATCAAAGTCTATGTTGTACATTGACCGATGTCTCGAATGTGAGTTTTTCAAAGGATGAGAGCCTGCTGGCAAAGCATTGTGTGATTTGCTGGCAGGTATGGTTTGGGGTTTGGAAGCCTGCTTAGCCTGCAAAGCATGGAACTGAGAATTGAACGATCCTTCACTATCGGAATCAAAAGAGCCCTCGCCGTAGAGACCTTTGAGATGACTAACTGCTGCTGCGGAGGGTACTCCTAAAGGCTCAACATCATCAACAGGAGTCTTGTTATTGGTAGTCGACATAGTTTCAAGCAACTCTGGAATTTCAATTTGGCCATTAGAAAAATGGCTTGAGAAGGATGTGCTCTTTCTGTAGGTCCTTTGGTTTTGAGCTCTTTTTTTGGCCCTATCGCCGTTGGTTGCGTTAGATGCGTCATTAGGAAAGTTGAACCCAACTCCTGCCCCATTGTTGTCCTCGGTAGCAGGGCTCTGGACCTGAGCAACAGGCGATTTCTGACCGACTTC
Organism: Metschnikowia cubensis; assembly: GCA_002374405.1. Classification (NCBI taxonomy): domain Eukaryota; kingdom Fungi; phylum Ascomycota; class Pichiomycetes; order Serinales; family Metschnikowiaceae; genus Metschnikowia; species Metschnikowia cubensis. Next base: position 132,698 of record NKZA01000013.1, read on the forward strand.
TGGCTTGTCCATATTTGCAACCTTTTTGTTTTGTATGACAAGTGGCTTGGTGGGGCCCTCCTCCACCGGTGAACTTTCCTTTACCTCTTGCTGAGAAATTTTTTGAGCAGGCTGAAAATGCAATCTTTGAGGAGGCTCCAGGGTTTTCTGCACGAAAGATTTATTCTGATTCTTGAAAATGCTACCCAGCATTTGAGCAGTATCACTAACACGATTCTTTGGTGATGGGGACTTGGCCGAGTGAGATGCGTTGGAGAAGATTTCTTGACTTTCGTTGAGGTTTTGAGTGATCAGGCGTGCCTTTGGAGCCTTCAAGGAACCAGGACGACTCAATTTTCCTGTTTCAAGATAATTCAACACATCGCTTGTAACACGCACCTCTCCTTTCTCATTGGGACTCAGCATGAAAGCGTGGTTGAAGTTGAGAACATCTCCAACCGAGCTAAATGAGCTCACAGAGGACACACAGGACTCGTCAGAGAATGATCTTTTTCCAATTTTGAGTTCGGGAGGCGCCATGTACATGTTGTGTTGAAATGTGACAGACGAGGGAAGATTGTGGCTGGATCCCATACCTGTCCGGCCTGGAGTCTCAAACCCATTTTGAGCTCTCTCACCTCTCCGAATCTCTGTAGACTCCATATTGCGCATGGTTGCCTGGGGATGCAACTGGGAGTATGGCAAGCCATGACCGAAATTGAACCCGTTGCTAATTAAAGGAGAGCTCACGGTCCGTGGCGGAGGCTGAGGTTTGTTCAAGCTTTCGTCTCTTGAAATCGACGATCCGGGCTCCTCGAGCACACGATTTTGCTCCTTGTTTAAAAGATCAAAGGAATGGAAGCTGTGTCTCTTTGCACCCATTTTCTCGGTGTGCAATATATTGTCTGTGGTTTTGGCTTCATCAGGCAAAGACGGAAGCCTCTTAACTTTTGAGCTAGACACTCTTGAGCCACCAGCCACGGATTTTTCCTCGATCAAACTGAGCTGATCTGGAGGAAGTGTGCTAGTGACCTGCGCGAAACGAGCCACTTTCTTATTGTTGCTGAGAGTTGAAGGTGGCTTTTCGGGGGAAGCAGGCTTCAGACCATGCTGAAATTGATCTTCATACATCATGGGCTCATAAGAAGTACCATTAAATATTAAGTTTCTGGCCATGACGTTTCCAGAAAGCTCAGGCGATGTGGGATTGTCATGAATAGAGGCAGGTGGTACTAACTTCGGAGGCATTTGCAACTTGAAAGGAATTGGAATGGCATAGTCGTTTCTTGAAAGGTGAAGAGTATTTGAAAGCGGAGTTTGAGATAAGAGCAAGAGCTGCTCCCTGCTCATTGCTGTGGTAGAAGAAACATTATCGAAAGGGTCCTTTTCAGGTGAAAGGTGAGTAGATAAGCCTAGAGTTGTGGGGCTTTTCTTGACCGGAGATAATGATTTGGAACGAGGGGCCGGGTCCTGAGTGACTACCCTTTTGTGAGGGGATTGAGACCTCGAGGTATGAAGAGTTTGAAACGATGTCAGTACTGGACGTGGGTTACGACCAGAATAGACGGTGGACATCGTCTTCGAGGAGAGTGGCGAAACCTGGAATCAGGGAAGAGTGATGGAAAGTAACAGGCAAAATAAGCAAAGTAACTTTAAGCGGCGGTCGTGTTGGTTGATCCGGGAATGGCTTGTGAGTGGATGTTGGTAAGAACAGTTTGCAGTCACTGAGGAGGGGGGAGAGGATGATGGATAGCCTGAGTAAACAGATTAAACAAAGAAATAGACTATCAGCACGGAGTCCAGTTTGGGCAGTATATAGAGTCACAGCGAAGTATGACAGGCATGTGGTGGATTAAAATAAAGTTGGCCCAAGCCATAGATGCACTGTTTACACCAACTCCAGATTAGGAAGTGGGTACAGGCGCAATGCACGAGGGCCAAAAAGTTTGTAACTGAGAGGCTTCGCGGACGAAAAGCTGGCAGCTCGTGCATGCGCGGCCGCGGCTGCTTGACCACTTGGGTTAAAAATACATAATTAGCGGAAGCCCAGCGGGCCGTGCGAGGGCCGACTTTCTCTTCTTGCGAAAACGGGACCAAGTGTTGCTGAAAAAGAACACGTACCGCTTACACTTTGGTATCTCCAAGGTCTGCTCCATGCAGATTCCACCGCATCACCGGTTATACCTACCGGAGCCCCGACTTCGGGGACAATAAGTGTAGAGAATAATAAGGCAAGTTTAAACTATAACAATATGGGTCCACAATGCTTGAAGCAAGGCTTGTGTTGAATTGATACAATGGCTTAGCCCCGTGGATGACCTCGAGCTTACTAAAATGGATTACATCTTTGTGAATCCAGTGGCTACAATTATTTTATTGTTTAGAGATCATCAAGTGCTTTAATGTGTCAAACACGGATTAGAGAAGTGTGGATTTACGATCGGTGCTTATCTTTAGTGCATGTCTCACTGCCTAATTCTGGTATTAAATTTAGAGCAAAAAAAGGGGTTTATTTCTAGTGTTTCCAAATAGTGTTTTTTTGGTAGCGCTTCTTTGATAGTGCTTCTTTGACAGCACTTGCTAGTACGTATTTCCATTAAACTTTCTGTTGGTGCTTTCCATTGGTACGTTCTATGTACACCTCCATTGTACTTTCTATCAATCCTATCAATAATACTTTCCTCGAGGCTATTCATCTAGTACTTTCCTTTTAGCACCTCCATGAACCATCTTTCATGGTAAAACTTTCTCTTGGACTTCCGGCGTTTCTTACACCTATGTTATTCTGGTACTTTGGCACTATGGACAGTGTCATGGAGCGAATAACGTCCACTTGTCACTAAATGTAATACAATCTGGCCCATACCTATCTCATTGCTATAATGGGATTATTCTTTCAATATGTAAATTTCTGAAAGAGGCAAATTATAAACAGACACGAAACTCTAAATGTGTATTTCCAATTTGCATCGGGGCTTTCCCCAGTCTGTACATCCCGAAGGCTGCGACTAGTAGTGCGAAAGGGTGGTTCACTTGTACTGTCAGTTTTGCAGCCAATCTCATGCATACATGTTTGTGCACCACACCTGAACATGTGAGAGTCCAGCCTGGCTCTATATAAGTTTGCATCCTTGTGTTCACTTGAAACTTCGCATCTTCTTTGCTCTTCTACTCTAGCAAGACTATACCAAGAAGGAAACATGTCTCCGCCAGACGCCACCCCCCAACTGACTTCTAAGTCCAATTCCTTGGCATCTTCACCAAACCCTCCGAAACCACTGGTGCTTAGAGATTCCCCTGAGCTGGTAGCTCAAAGTCAGTCTATCTCTGCCGCTCTGAAGTCCCCACACAAAAGAAAGGTGGTTGTGGACAAAATCCCCCAGCTGAGAAACATGATCAGTAAAATTGGTCTCTCTCAGCTCCCACTCCAGAAAGAACTTGGATGTAAGAGAAAGGGTGTTCACTTTACCATGATTCTTGCTGGTTGTAGAGGAACAGGAAAAACCACGTTTCTCAACTCTCTTATTGGTGAGGACTTGGAAGACGACAAGTCTCCTTGTGAACCCATGCAAGTCAGAAGTAGACAGCTCTTTTTGCAGGAGGGGCATGTGGACATGAACTTGAGTGTTGTGGATATGCCTGATTTTGGAGCCAATATCGATAATCAGTACACATGGCTTCCAATTGTGAAGTACATCGAGTACAACTACCGGTCATATCTCGTTCAAGAAGAGCAGCCTGTTCGTGAAAGCCTCAAGGATAACAGAGTTCATGTATGCATCTACTTTATTTCCCCTACCAACACCCAATTGAGTTCTTTAGATATTGAAGCAATGAAGGAAATCTCGAAGAGAGTGAGTCTTATTCCGGTGGTTGCAAGAAGTGACACGTTAAACAGAGATGAATTGCAAAATTTCAAAAATATCATCAATGATACCTTAAAGCAAAACAACATCGAAGTTTGCAAGCACCTTACTGACAGCTTTGCCATTGAGAAGATCAAAGCCCACTCGCCATACGCCATTATCGGTTCTAATGTTCTCTACAAGAATCCTGACGGACACTTGGTCAGGGCTAGAAAGTACGGCTGGGGTATGGTTGAGATTGAGAATCCAGAGCATTGTGACTTCGTGCATATTAGAGAGCTTCTCATGTCAGAGCATTTGCTTGACTTGATGGGTGCTATGGAGACCCACTACACTCACTACCGTCGTAATTTCTTGAAGCTGCTTTTGGGATCGAGCAATTTGAACAAAGATGGCGGAATGTCTATTCACAACAATGATGAAGACGGAATGGCCTCTTATTTACAGTACAAGAAAAACTTGGTTCTTGACGACATTGTGCAAATCGAGAAGTACTCTGGAGAGGATGAGAAGCTCGAACAAGAGGCCCGCAGCCACATGGATGAAGCCATCAAAGCACAAGAGTCCAAGTTCAGAGACTTCCGCTCAGCGCTTATCACCAAGCAGAAGATCTATAATACTGACTTGGAGGAGAATTACCAATTAGTCAAGCAATTGGAGCAGGATATCCAAGCACTTAACCCGAACGACAAGGAAGTGCTCAGAGATATTGCTCAAAAGGTTGGTCTCAATTTCGGCAAGGCGCTCAATGGCAACGAAGCAGAGGAAGGAAGCATCGGAACCGGGTTCACTATCCTGTTCTGAGATCCCAAGCCCTAGCCGTAACCTTGCACCGCGCAAACCCGTGCACCCCTCGTCTCCCTGGAACCAAAGCGAGGAAAAATTTTCTAGATACCTTGCTCCTCATTTCTTTTGCTTAACACTCTTTATCTTGTCCTCAGTGGCATTGAATTAAATGTATGTTTTATTGCTTAACTCACCGGATGAATCACCTTATATGTTTTTCTGGCATCTCTAATGTTAGGGCTTCACGGCTCGATGAATTCAAACCTTTAATAATTATCTGATATGTGAGGATTTTTTCAACTCAAATCATAAACTAACATTTCAGTCCTTGTCAGAATGTAATCAGCCCCAAGTGTTGTAGATGCGGAGTGCTACCCAGTGCTTAGGTGCAGAGTATAACAAGTGCCAGGTACAGGCAACAGTGTAAAAGGTTTAGGTATTTGTCATATCGGGAGATACCAAATCGCAGGTGACATGGACATGAGTGAAACCCCAAAGGTATTGAGACACATATTCACGTAACTGCTTATTTATGTATGACTAGACTCGTAGACCCCGCTGTAGACATGCCTGCAGTCGCACGGCCTAACTGTCGTGCCCACCATACGCACCTACACAACCTACGGCACCAACACCATCTCCGCTAGAAAACTTTCCCAGCACTTTCAAAGTCCCATAAGTTTCCATGGAAGAGCAAGCAATCAAAGCATTGCCAGTTATTGATGATGATTTCAAAGCCAGTGGCCCAATCCCGGAGCAGAAGGCTACCAGCAGAGAAGTCAACTTCATCTTAGATCACTCGGCCTTTACACTAGGACTAGGCAACATCAAAAGATGGTTTGACAAGGAGTATTTCCGCTCCCGTGTTTCTGACAAAGACGAGAGGGTACATTTGAATATCTACATTCCCATGAATACATTGCATGAGTTGATGCTCAAGAAGAGTCTTCCCACCATAGCGTCCACTCGGGCCAAAGAGGCACTTGCCTTTATTGATGAAATGATGGAGAAAGAGACCGAGAGCCAGGCAAACGAATTAGGTCTCGATAGCCTTCAAATTGGTTCAGAAGCGGAGAATCATTCTCCCTCTGAAAACGTGCCCAGTAAACTGAATGACGCACCTCATGCTGCTCAAGAAGCAAGCAAAGACGTTCCACAGGGCAAAGAGAAGGTCAAGAAATTAAATAAATCGAGGTCTAAGAAATCCAAATCTAAGAAGGATGCCCATAAGGGCGAGTTTCTGTACGCATTGATCTTGGAGGATAGAGCACATGGTTTCCTTTCATGGAGAGCCTGCCTTAGCTATCAGTTGAGAATACCATTGAACAGGGAATTCCCGGCATACAAAAATTTGCTTAACGCAAGCAAGCACGGTGGACATGCTGACCAAGACGTCGAGTTGTTGGACAACGAGGCAAGCATCCCCAGCTCCGTCACGTTTCTTATTCGTTCTTGTGTCTCTATACGAGGAAATGGGTTCCTGAAGAAGCACTTAGCTTCTAAAGACCAATGGGTTCTAGTCACAGAGGATGCTGTCCTGAAAATTTGGGCCGATAGCTTTGGCATGGACTCGTTAAATATCAATGAAGCAGAGCTTCTATTGTTCCAGGGCAAGGATTTGGGTAGTTCCGAGGTGAAGGCTCCTGGTGCTGATTTCTTTTCTGAAACAGATGTCTACGACTCTGTGTCGTCTCCCTTGCATAAAGTTGTCAATACAACTTCCTACAATTACTCGAATCTCAAGGAAGAAAACGTTAAGATCGACTCGAAGGGTAAAAATGGCCGTGCGGGTAAAACTCCAAGTGCTAAAAAATCCAAAGCTAAAGTGCAAAGTAAAAAACAAGATACGCAGGGACCAAAGAAGGAGAACGGTGTCATACTTGAGGATTTTGACATGATAAACTATGCACCCCGAACCTCAAATTCTGGTCTCATAAGCTCGAGCTTAATTAGTGGGTCGAAGAAGAACAAGCAAGGCAATGGCAAGCTAGGCCAAATGTGATTGGATTTGAATCACCCTATGGCTATGGGTGCTTTCCTTACAAATATGTATATATCCAGACATGTGCCCATCCAAGAGTACGTCCATCCAGAAATACATTTATCCAAGAAATAATTCATCCAACAATATATCCGGAATGTTTCCCACACCTTTAGGGGAAAATTCGGACTTTTCCTAAGCAGAACATAGTTGTTCTCCTCGATACTGAGCTCATTTTACAGAGCTATGGTCGTACGTATAGCAGGAGTTTAAAATCTAAGAAATTAAACTATCCTCTCAGTAAATGGGGTGTTCTGATCTTCGTTCCATTGCATCGTATAGCGTATGGCCCCCCACCCCTTCAATTATACTTCCCATTCATAAAGACTAAGGCGAAATGCATTGTCCAGTATACTACGCGTTGAGTTGTCGCGAGCTTGCAACCACGCACTTGCTGGCGCGAGCACCGCACGACCACTCACTTCAAGTAAAAACTTAAGTGCTCGGATAAACATAAGATAGCCCGTACATACCAAACTCCGCCAATGAATCGACAACCGACAAGGGAGGACATACAGCGTTATCTACAGAGATGGCAACAGCTCAAAAACCAATTTGGTGATGAGGCCGTCAACGTCCCTGAGTTCAACCAATTGACGAAAGTCATTCGCTATATCCAAGCCCAAGCTATCCAGAGACAACAGCAGATGCACCAGCAGCCGCTACAACAGCAGCAACAGCAACAGCAACAGCAGCAACAACAACAACAGCAGAACCCGAACTTTCAACAACATCCCCAAAGGCAGGCTCAGCAGGCTCAGCAGGCTCAGCAACAGCACAAGTTGAACCTGACCCCGTTACTGGCTCCTCAGCATTTCCCGGCCCAACAGGAAGCGCTCAAGCAACAACAACAGCAGCAGCATGCTTCACCTCAGTTTCATAATCAATTGCAACAAGAGCAAGCTCAACCATTTCAACACTCCCGGCAGAAACAACCGTTTATGCCCATGGGTAACAATGCAGGAATGCTGATGATTAATAACTTGGGTGGTGCAGTTGTCAATCCGATGCAAGCAGATAGCAATAACGTGATGAGCGGTACGAGCAATTCCAATAGCCACATGGGTACTCCGGTTGTCATGAACGCTACCGTGGGCCCTAATGCTGCGCCAATGGGTGTTAACCAGCAGTCACCACAGGCATTATCACAGATGAACAGTCAGACCCCTTCTCAACAACAGGATCTCTCCCAGGCAAGCAATAGTAATGGAGGTCTAGGTGGAATCATGTTGCAGAATGGTCCCTTGGGCTTCTCTCCTGATAGTCCTTTCACTTCGCAGCAGATGCAACTTCTCAAGCTGCAGAACCAAGCCGCTAAGTTCTTGTTCAAGAATCAAGGAGGTTTCCCGCCAATTCCTCAAGATATTATCGATATCGCAACAAATGAGAGATTGGCGTTTGGGAATAATCAAGGTGCTCAAGGTGCGCCAAATGCTGTTGCAAATGCTCCAGCCATGCATGCTCCTCCTGTCGCCGACTCCTTGGCTCAAGCTAATTCTGCTCGAATACTTGCTACACAAGCCCAACAGAAACCAACTCCGCAGCTTGGGACACCACAATCAATGCATTTGCCTGTCCCAGCCGCAAACCTAAATTTGAGTGGCACACATGGTGCAAATCTCAATTTAGGTGGTGGTCAGCAATTTCCTAGCGGTCTGCAGGAACAGTCCAAGAAAACTGCTGCAAAGCGGAGCAAATCTCAGAAATCAAATTCGTCCACCCCGAAAATTCCCAAACAACCTGAACCTTCATTCACCAAACCTGTGGTCAGGCCATCGACGGCACCTACTCTTTTCAGTGAGTTGTCAAAGAAGGAGAAATTGTCTGATCAATTGATTGTGCCCGTCACCAAACCCTATGCTCAAGTCGATGCATTCGTGTTGCCGGAGCCCCTGCAAATTTTGCTGGAGACAGAAGTGCCTTTCAATTTCTTATACACTCCTCAAAGTAAGGCTTCGATGCCTTCAATGCTTCCGTATTTCATTGATGCTGATGAAATTATGAGCACTCGGGAATGTACGATCAGCTTGCGCATTGACGCTCGAATCAAAACTCTTGAAAAGGAATTAGAGTCGATCGCAAATGACCAATCAATGGAAGACGCTCAGGTTGAGCTTGATCAATTGAAGTTATTGCCTGTCCAAAGAGAATTAAGGGGTAAGCTCTTATCATATGTGTGGTTTAGCAAGTCTTTGCTTCCAAACTCTCATCCAAATTTTCTTGCGAAATTCCCAGAGCTCTCGTTGAACAATGTCATTACTAGTGAGGAGCTCTATAAGCAACAATTGTATTCCCTCGTGAAGGCCCAGAACAAGAGGCATCAGGAAAATGTTTCAAAGATCCTTTCATTCAACACGGCAAAGAGGGAAAAGCTCAATTTCAAAAAAGAACGGATGGAAAGAATGACAATGAGAATATACGGATTCCATTCCCATACGGCTAAGGAAGAGCAGAAGAAACTTGACAAAATGGCCAAGCAGCGTTTGCAAGCTTTGAAGCTGAATGATGAGGAGGCATATTTGAAATTGCTTAATCACACCAAAGACGACAGACTTGAGCATTTGTTGAGTAAAACCAACCAGTTTTTGGACAGTTTGGCACAGGCTGTTTTGACACAGCAAGATGAACTGAAAAGCAAAAATCCAGATGCGCAAGAGAATCAACGCCCAGAAGTACCCGAAGATAAGAAGGAGAAGCTTGATTATTACCAGGTGGCACATCGTATCAAAGAGGAAATTACAAAGCAACCAATCTCTCTTGTTGGTGGTACATTGAAAGAGTATCAGCTCAAAGGGTTGCAATGGATGGTTTCCTTGTACAATAACCGTTTGAATGGTATTCTCGCGGACGAGATGGGTTTGGGAAAGACTATTCAAACTATCGCGTTACTCACTTACCTCTCTGAGATCAAGAACATTCCAGGTCCATTCTTGGTTATTGTTCCGCTTTCCACATTGACCAATTGGAATCTTGAATTCGAAAAGTGGGCACCCTCTTTGAAAAAAATTACTTACAAGGGTACCCCTGCTCAAAGAAAGGTAATGCAAGGCGATATCAGGCTGGGAAACTTCCAAATATTACTCACCACTTTCGAGTACATCATTAAGGATAAATCACTTTTGGCCAAAATCAAGTGGGTTCACATGATCATTGATGAAGGACACAGAATGAAGAATACCAGCTCGAAGTTGTCAGAGACCTTGACCAACTTTTATCACAGTGATTACAGATTGATTTTAACCGGTACTCCTTTGCAGAACAAGCTTCCTGAACTTTGGGCTTTGCTTAACTTCGTGTTACCAAAAATTTTCAGCTCGGTGAAATCCTTTGATGAATGGTTCAACACTCCATTTGCAAATACCGGAGGTCAGGATAAGATTGAGTTGAGCGAAGAAGAAACGCTTTTGGTTATCAGAAGATTGCACAAAGTTCTTCGTCCTTTCCTTTTGAGGCGGTTGAAAAAAGACGTGGAGAAAGATTTGCCAAACAAAGTGGAGAAGGTTATCAAGTGCAAAATGTCTGCGTTACAGTCGACTTTGTATCGTATGATGTTGAAGTACAATGCACTTTTCTCTGGAGAGTCTAAGAACGGCAAAAAGCCAAGCACCATCAAAAACGCTAACAACCAGCTCATGCAATTGAGGAAGATTTGCAATCACCCCTTTGTTTACGAGGAGGTTGAGAACATCATTAATCCTGCTCTGGAAACTAACGATAATATATGGAGAACTGCCGGAAAGTTCGAATTATTGGATCGTATTTTGCCTAAGTTCCAAAAGACGGGCCACAGGGTTTTACTTTTCTTCCAAATGACTCAGATCATGGACATTATGGAAGACTTTTTACGTTTGCGTGGAATGAAATACATGAGACTCGATGGAGGTACCAAATCTGATGATAGAACTACCTTATTGGAAGAGTTCAACAAGCAAGGTTCGGAATACTTTTGCTTCTTGTTATCTACAAGAGCTGGAGGTCTAGGACTCAATTTGCAATCTGCTGATACCGTCATTATTTTCGATTCTGATTGGAATCCACATCAAGATTTGCAAGCCCAAGACCGTGCTCACAGAATCGGCCAGAAGAACGAAGTCAAAATCTTAAGATTGATTACTGAGGACTCTATTGAAGAAATGATTCTTGAAAGGGCTGTGGCAAAGTTGGAAATTGATGGAAAGGTCATTCAGGCTGGTAAGTTTGACAACAAATCAACTTCAGAAGAACAAGAGGCTTTGCTTAGGGCTTTACTTGAAAAGGAAGAGGATAGGAGACAAAGGTCACATGATGAGGACCAGGATATGGATGATGATGAGTTGAACCAGATCATTGCAAGATCATCCGGTGAAATGGAAGTTTTCCGAGAGCTAGATCTCGAAAGGGCTAAAGCAAGCGAGGATCTTGACTATACTACTCGCTTGTTCTCAGAATCGGAACTTCCAGACTTCTACCAAAGGGACGTGAACTCTCTCTATAAGACCGAGGAGCAAATCATCGAAGAATATGGCCGAGGTAATCGGGAGAGGAAAACTGCAATCTATGATGATAACTTGACTGAGGACGAATGGCTTAAGCGCATTGATGGTCTTAGATCTGATGGAGAGGATGATGCATCGCTGAAAAAGAAAGGCCGCCCCAAGAAATCGGAGGGCATGAAAAGAGAGAGCTCCGCGGGTTTCCTCGATGACGAACCTGTTTCAAAGCGAGCCAAATCAGTCACCCCTGGTTCCAGAAGCAAGAAGTCTAGGACGACGAAGCCAAAGGCAAGAGCAGTGAACAATCGAAGCACACCTGCAATTGATTACCTTACACCTGAGGAGAGAGAACGATTGCAGAGCCGAATGAGCACGATATTCGAAGCCCTTATTGACTACAAAGACGAAGAGCGTCGCTTAAGTGATTTGTTTTTGATTAGGCCATCCCGAAAGTTGTACCCAGACTATTTCGTCTTGATCAAGCACCCCCTCGCCTTCGACGCTATTAAGAAGAGAATATCGAACAAGACATACTCAACAATTCGGGAGTTTTTGGAAGACATTCATCTTATCTTCAGTAACGCCAGGATCTACAATCAAGAGGGTTCGATTGTGTATAAGGATGCCACGATTCTCGAGCGTTTGGCGATTGACACCTACAAAAAGGTATTTCCCGAAGAAGAGGCACAGTGGGCAGAGACTACGGACTTTACAGAATTCGATGAGCAACATCAGCTCAACCCATTGTCGGTGATTGGAACCGCTATAAAGGAACCCGTGAAGGAAAGGACAGATTTTGCGGAGCCAGACCCGGTGGATCAATTCGATGCAATCCTCGATATGCCGTTCCCTTCTTAGTCAGGAGTTAATAATAGATGATAAATGATTTAAAGAATGTAAAACCGTTTTTAACAAAAGAGAATGTTCCCATTTACAACTGTAGAGTATGCGCTCCACGCATAGAATTAGATATCAGAGTAACGAGGGAGCTCGTCGTCGATATGTGGGTTGTCAATAGTATCAGTTAGAATTCTATCGAAGCTAGCCACAAATTCAAATAAGCCTCCATCTTTGAAAGATATCAGGCCCTGGAACCACTCGTTCCCGGGGAGACCATCACACGACGAACCCGATGCACTATATAGCATAAACAGCCAGTAGTTGGGCCCGAACCATGGAGACTTTACAGCATGTGAGAACTGGAGCTTCTTGAGATCCGCAAATTTGATCGAGAATGATGCAAGGTCTCCTTGGCCGTGTGTGATATAGATGAACCTCGTGTTCGTGAGATATAGCTTTCCAGCTGCTCCCGTTATGTGAACGGCACGATTAGCCGAGCTCTGCTTCAGGTCTATTACAAGCCCCTGTCTTGCAGATCCTGTTTGGAACTGAAGTATCTCCCCAGCTTCAAGATTAAAAGGCAAAGTTGTGGGGCCATGACTGGGCACCAATGGTATTTTATTGATAGACATCTGAGTATTGTGAAGGTGGAGGTGTCCTGTGTGAGAATGCGGTGTAGAGTGATGCGAACGGCCACTTGGCCTGTTATGAATATCAAGATAGTAGAAGGAATATAAATTTAGGTCAAAACATTCTGTATTTAATTTTGTGAAAATTTGTATGGTTTTTCTGTGTATATACCTTTTTTTCCCGCTTCTCAACTGAACTTTTCGATTTTTAACGGTCGTTTCTGTTTCACATCTTCTTTTGTCAGTGTTAGCCAAATTTTAACGAAGGATGCAAAATCTCTGGTTTCTGACCAAAAAGAATTTTTCAAATGTCAAAGCTTAAAAAGGATTGTTATTAGAACTTGGAAAAAGGAAAACAAGCAATTTTGAAATCTACATGCAAATCCACTTCTCGAGGTATGGTTGAAGGGCATTCAATTTCAAACAACCCGCTGGTCTATTTCGCAGGATGTCAAGGTGCAGCCTCGAAATTTCAAGTCACATCATCGCACATACATATAAAGAGAAGAACCATTCCATGAAAAATTTCCGTTCGTTAAACCCTATTTTGGCACCGCATTTCAAAGCAATCCCTAAATCAAACCATCAATATGGATACAAAATCATCAACAGCGAAAGAAGCTGTCAGTTGATCCTCGACTCTCTCAAGCTTAAAGAGAAGTACCCCAATTCACAAGGTAATCTTAATATCGTCGACGTATTTGCAGGCTATGGCTTGCTCTCGACAATGATAAACTACGAGCTTAAACCAAAAAATCATGTTATTATTGATGACACCAAAGATAACAAGAAGGTCTGGGAGAGCCGAATCTCGTATCTCAAATCAGAGACAGGGAACCTGTCAGGATTTCATTACTATAATCTTGATGGCTACTCCTGGAATAGCTACGACCGCATTTTTAAAGAAGATAAGATTATCCAGCCTAATTTCCAGCCAAGAGATAAAATCCACGACGAGCTCTTAATCGTGGGTAATCTCACATCTAACAAGACGGGAGAGAGTCTCTTTGCACAATGGATTCAGTGCTGCGGTTACCAAAACTGGATACAGAAATATGGACGGGTAAGAATGATATTGCTCGTAAGAGAGGCCACGACCCAGAAGTTTTTGTCTGGCCCCAACTTTGCAAGAAGAAACAGGGCAGCTTTGAAGCGTGATTTCTTCACCGATACAAAGCTAGTGGCCATTTCTGATCCTCTGTTGGATAGCCTAGGTATAGCAGGGGAACTTTTTGACCCCAATGTTCTTGTCAGAGATCAACCCCTCGTCATTCCAACCATCTCTGTGTTGCCTTTAGGTGGAGATGTATCGGTAGTTGAGGTCGTGCCGAGAGATGGGTTGGAAGGGCTAGATATAAACGCAATTGATTACCTATGTCAAGTGTTCATGTACAGGTCCAACTATACGGTGAGGGAATCCTTGTCATCAATTGCTCCCGGTGCAGAGGATGATTTGGCTCCGACACTTCCTGAATGCATTCTCTCCAAGACTTCTCGAATGCTTACAAGAGAAGACATATTTGTGATATACAAATCATACATGAATTGGGCGTTCAAACCAACATACGAGGAGACCTTGACTTTCTTCACAGAGGAGACGAGAACGTTTTGATACATTCATCCAACTCTCTAAAGACCATTCCGGATTGAGGCTACCAGGAATCAGTGGACAAAATGGCATCGAAGTCCGAGTCAGTAACAAGGTTCGGATTCTGAAATGAATAACCCGACTCCCTCCTGTCACTTTTATTCTCAGATGTCATTTGTGATTCGAGGTCGAGTGAGATGGTATCTTCATCGCGTCCGGGCTGAGCGTAATGTGAAGGTTGCTTATCTTGGCTTTCTAAAGGGATGAGGAATTTGACTTCTTTTGTCAAGGGAATAGATGGGGATATTTGCATACTTTTCATTGATAATTCACAGTCAGGTGGTGCTTCAATGAAATTTTCAAACTTTTTCGCCATAGATTTTTCTATGATATCGAATGCAAGAGAAAGAGAGCAAACAAACAACAAGGTAATGAATGAGGGGAAATTTTGCAAAGGAAGCTTGAATTGCGAGATCGATAAAGTCAATATCAAGGAAAGACAAGAAAATATAAGGGCAATATCAGTGGAAACAACTGTCATGTGGTGGAGAGAACCACACACAATGGTCTTCGCTGCAAAAGATAAGAGCGAGAGGCTTATGATAGAGATTCTTATAATCTTTTGAGCAGTGTACAAAACGTCAAACGAACTCGCAACATCCATTGGTGGCTCCCAGTGCTTCATTTGTTCGAATTTTGTCGTCAAGCCTATCGGCAAGTTGAATTCCATAATTACACCGATAGATTTTTTGAGCAGCAGTGAAGCTGTTTGCAGAATGACAATATTGTTGAGTTTCGATGCCCCTAAGTTGTCTAAGATTTCGCATTCATTTATTATTTGCGTGGAATAGAGTTTGGCGATTACAATGGGACTGAGGAGAATTCGATCATCAGAAAACTCTGAACTTTCAAGAAAACTAGATAGATATTTATCTGTATAATCGCTTTGCCTTGTAAATGTTGAAAGGCCTCTTCTAGGTCTTATAATGAACGGTCCAAACTGTGTGTGCACCAAAGGCGCAAATATACACGTGTCTAGCAACAAAGTAAGTGTGATACATGAAAGAAGATTCGGGAAAGAAAAAACGCTGGTGAGTTTCAGTAAAAATTGTTGAATGTTCATGCTTACTGAATCTTAGATAGATCAAAAATTTTTAGAGCGATTTGTGTTTGAACTTATATTGCGGCAAGAGTTGCACAAACTTGCAGCGAGATTTCTTTTGTAATCGAGCAGATAATAACCTCAGTCATGACTTCAACCTAAAGCTAAAATTTTTGCAATTACCAAGGCGTCAACTTCAGTTCTCCCCGGGCAAGTTTGACATGTTGGCAAATAACTCCACAAGTTTTGCACTATTAAAAGCGTGATCTGATGGAGGGCCAAAGTAACCAGCATTCGGCAAGACCAGGAGCAAATTGTAAATTGTTTGACCAACAAAACCATGCAGCGGCTGCAGAGATTGAATAGGCTTTGGTGGTACACCAAACGGACCGTTTCGCGAAGGCGTGACCGATGAGTTATCTGGACCACTCGTTTCGGGGGAATAGTTATCAGTTGAACGGATTTTCCTGCGCTTATTTGAACGCCCAGAATCGGCAGATTCATTATTCTGGTTATTTTCACCTTCACTAAAGGCTTGACAATCACCCATGTCATACTTGGCAATGGCATCCAAAGTACCCACTTTATACCTGTCAGCAAACAAATTGAGCTCATCCTCTTCAGGGAAATATTGAAGATATCTCTTTTCGAGAGAGTCGACGGTGTCAAGATCCAAAAACCTGGAGGCGAAAGTAATGTATTTCTTGATAATCTTCTTCATATAGAATTCATTATCATTGAGTCTTTGCAGCTTCCTTCTTCGGTCCAAAATGTTGATAGTAGATATTTGGAGCGCTTCTTTATCAGCGGTGGTTTCTTTCAACAAATTGGTGATGGCAACTTCGAAGAAAACCTTGATACTGCCGATGGCATTGGTGAGAATCAAATATTCCAAGTAAGCGTATAAAAATCTGCCATCCTTACCAAAAGATTTCATGGCCAAGTCAAAAATTTTATCGGCCGTCTTCTTGTTATCAGAATAGAATTCAATCAATGCGTTTTCAACGTAGAACTCGAAACCCATGGACTTAAAGCTTTTACGTTGCTTGAAGATGGATCTCACCTCCTTAATCCCCTGAGATCTCTTACACAAGGACATTAGTTTAATATAGGCTAAGGTTACTGTCTTGTTCAACTCTTGTAGTTTATCTTCGCCTTTTTGAATCAAGAGGGCGTCCGCTTCGCTGTAAGTAACCACCGAAGTTTTGAATTTGTTGTTTTCACCATCTTCATTTTCTTCATCACTTTCATTTTTATCTTCTGACGTTTGCGATTTCGATTCGTTGGTGTTTCCTTTCAAACCTTGGACTTTCTCTTCAATTCCCCTATGCTCTTCGACAAGGTGTTTGATAAGGGCTTGGAGTACCCCTTGAGCTTTCTCAAAAGCGACATCCTTCTCGTATAGTTCAGAGCATTTGAAGGATAGCAAGAAACTTTTTGGGTTAAGTAATAAGCTGTCATTTAGTAGCTCAATACAGGCAGGTCTATTTGAATCGCCATTGCATTTGAGTAAAAAGAGACTGTATCTATACCAGACCTCAGGAACAAAGGGTAAGATGGATGTGGCTCTTTTGTAGACGTATTCTATTCTCTTCTGTAGGTCAGCCTCCTTAAGATTTAAGCTGTTTTTCTCTTCTAAGTCTATCCACAGGTACCAAAGGGCAATTTGGCTATTGAGAAACTCATTAGGATCGTTTGATGGCGAAGCAGAAACAATCTTTTTCCTGATGGAGTCTTTGGTTGTGTGGTGCCATTCGGTGTTCCAAGATCTAGCCTCCATGTAGGAAGTGGAGAGGTCCGCAATGAACTTACTTGCACTATGAGGTGTAGATACATCATTCTCCCATTTGGTATAGTCGGTCCAAAGGGTTTCAATTTTGGATGTTGGAATGACAAGGCATCTTCTATATAATTTTCTGATCAAATCGTTCTTCTGTTGTTGTTCCCAACTAGAGCCGGGGGTCCACGATTTAAAGAAATCCAAGTAATCTCTCCACAAATCGTAGCTCTCGAGATCAATACCAACCTTGTTGACAGCAAAGTCAAAAGCTTGCACCACGGTGTTTCTGGCTTTCTCACCCCCCGTGATAACATCATTCACACGACGAACATACAGAACATATGTACGGCAAATGTCAACATCAGTGGTCTGGACGAGACACTTGGCAAAGAGCTTTTCGACGCGGGAAAAATCGCCTCTGTTCAACTCAAAGTTGATATAATTGCTCCACTGCTTAGCGTCGAACTTAAAAAGGGAAAGGTACTTATCGAAAGTAGCCCTGACCTGGTCCTCTTTATCCTTGATGGTGACATGGTCGATGAGCTTTGCCCATTTCGCATGATTGAAGGGGTTTTCCTCTAGCTCCTCCTCAAGTTGGCCGATGACATCTAACGTTAGTCTCTCTTTTTTATCAGCTACTACCATCATGAAGAGGCTTGGCTGAATATCAACGTGTTATTTAAAGAAAACCGAAAGTTGAGATGTTCTTCAGCTGTGAAAAGGCTAATGCAGAAGAGACTGTGCAAGGGTTGTGGCGATGAAGTACAGTAGGGATTTTCAAGCCGAGGTGAATTTAATGTTGAGATCGAGCGGGGGTAGTGTGCACTACCGAAGAACGCAGGAGCTTTCAACCCAGCTGAATCCGTGTAGGCCTGAGAATTAATTGGAATAGAGTTTGTTGGGGGGAGGGGGCTCTTGTTTGTATATAAAGCAAAAAAAAGCACATCAAATACTCCTATTTATATGGTTGTAACTTGCTACATATCGATATAGTCCCATGTCTCAGGGCTCATACTCCACTCTCACGTGACGAAGAAATAGTATTCGTCTTTGCCTCACGCTGCTTGAGAACTGCAGACATGGTACAGTCAATTGAATTACATGTCTGGGGCAATCATGATCAAATATCTTTGATTGACCCAGAGTCCAGAGCATTAGCATGGCTTCTTTCTCTTTGCTTGAAGCCGAGTGGAGTCACCTTCAAAATCGTTCCTTCCTGCAATACGAATATTGCTGATAGCAATAAGTTGCCAGTTTTGTTGGTCAAAAAAGGGTCTCTCGTCAGAAAGTACGAAGGGTTTGTATACGCATGCTGCTACATTTGCGATGAGTTCAAACCAAAATCCCGCTTCATACGGGATGGGGATCTTCCCTCGTACCAGCATTTAATCAACATCGGCCTTATCAGCTCGATCAACAGAAAACTCCAGTACATCAACCAGTACAATCTTTACATCAACTCCAAGAACTACGAGCTTTACACGAGAAAACTTTTCCGCAAGTATTTGCCGTTTCCCATGATGTACAATCAACCGTTGAAATTCTACAATGATGCTCTAGATCAGGTGGAGACTATAGGCTTGACTTCGGGCAAAATGGGCTTTTTCAGCTTGAGGAATACAGCATATACTCCGGAAACTGAAGCCATTCAGGATTTGGACGAAGACGAAGAGGACGAAATAGCCATCAGTGCCCTACATGAGAAAGCGTTGATTAAAAAGGAAAAGCACAAAACATTATTGAAAGAAACAAAAAATGCTCTCCGATGTTTGGGATTGCTCAACGGTTTTATTAGTGAAATTGTTCAAATTTTTGAGAAATTTAATCCGGACTCAAAGGAGAAGTATGGCAATTTGTTTAAGAAAGATAGCTTTAGTTCGTCGGAAGTGCTCCTTTTCTCTTACATTCACTCGTTGATAAATGCGGATCTTCCCGACAAATTTGTGGCTAACTATTTGGAAAAGAAGTTCCCTTTTTTCTGGGACTTTGTTACTTCAACTATAGAGGAACTCAACCAGTCTCTTGAGGCGACTGACTTTCGGGCAGCTGCAGGAGCCGAGTTACCGAGCTTATTCAATGAATTCGCTTACCAAGTGGGAATTTATCAATACTAACTTAGAGATTTTGATAGACATCAGCGAATTGGTCCTCGTTAGAGATCATTGTCGAGTAACGCGTGTATATAGATCATAAGCGATAGGGCATACAGAAATGATACTAGTTACCCGCATTAAGCTAAGGGTACCCGAGAAAAATTCTCGAAGAACTTTTAACCACTACTATACCATGGCAAATTAAGCATAGTTTCATTGCAGACTTTTTAGTGCTGTGAATGATGGAAATCTCTTGCCAGAGAATAACCGGTACATGACGTAAAGGTATCAAGAGCTGCCCATAGTTCTTGAAGTTTACTGCCTTTTCGTCGATATCGACATATGAAATACGCCTGGCGTTTCAAATTAGAATGTAGAAAAAAAGTAGGGTTCAACGGAAATTCAAGTGATGGCCATCGTAAGCCTCCAGAAAAGCTTATCGTTTCAGGCTCGTAACAATGTATGTTTTGAATAGTGTAAGCTTTTCGGATGCGTGCAGGTGCATTATTATTACTACTGTTATGGAAATCTCGGAAGGGTGAGATCATCAGGTACCAAAACATCTTGCCTGTCACATAAACTCTACACAAAGAACTCGTAACATGAAGCTAACACACTGCGCTTCTCCGTTAGCATTCTTGCTTGCAGTGTCTAATGCTGCTACGATTTCCGTGGCTAGTGCTGACGCTATAGTGACCGAAGCGCCTCACCTTGAAAAACGGTATAAAGACGTTGTCATCAACAAAGATTACAAACACTTAGAGCTGTTGAAGAAATATGGGACCGCAGAAGCCGAGCCCACGTTGAAGCCTTGGGTCCGGACGATCTACAGCACCAAAGTGGAGATCGTCACCCCCACGGTAATTGCCGGTGTGACATTCAGTGCCAAGCCACCCAAGACGACGGATGGTTTAGAGCCATGGATCTCCTTGAATAATGACGGCTCGCCAAAGACTATCAAACCTAAAATGAAGAACGGTGCCATCAAGAACAAGTCACCCGACTACGGTACCTGGTTCCAGACTGCCACCACCATCAAGTACACGAAGGAGGAGTTGAAGGCTCACAATATGGCAGACGACGAGGTGTTCCATGAGGAGAGTTTTATTGAAGAGGACTTAACCTATCGTCTGTTGAACCCATTATTGAGGTGTACCCCTGACTATTATAAGAAAAAGGGTATGGCCAAGGATACTTCTCCAGAGCCATTCTGTTTCCCTAGAGATAACTCCAGGCTATATCAAGGACTGACCTATTTTGTGACATGGTATTACCCCTTTTTTGGGGATGAAGTTAAGAATGTCAAGTTGCACTTGTCGTATGTCAAAGAAAGTGCGAGACAGAAGGGTCTCAAGAGAGATTTACTGGCCTTAGATGACGACACCAAATTTTCCTTGGATAAGCGGTCGGTTGTTATGGAGAAGGGTGGAAGTTTGGGCCAGCCGTCTTTCTTCACTTCAGAATGGATTGCAAAGGAGGAAGGTTATTTTGCTCTTGAGGTGCAACCGGAGTGGCTTGAAAAAGAATTCTATAAGAAAGTACTTCTCTCTCTCCAACCCGATAACGTTGAAGATGAAAACTTTGACCATATGGCCAAATTCATTGTCGTGGAGTTTGCAGAGAGAGCCAAAGTTGCCAAGGGCCACCAAGAAGACATTAAGAAAACAGAAGAAAGACAGAAGATGAAAGCCATGTACGGGGACGACTACGATGTTGAGGAGGGTATTGATTACGAGAAGTACATTATCATCATGACCATGCCCACGTGCGTCATGTTGGCAGCACTCTTCATGTACTTTTTCGTGTGGTACAACAAGAGAAGCCATGATCTCGGCTTCTTGAAGCAGGTCAAGTTCTCGCGTAAGATGAGATCCAAACTCTCGTTCAAAGGGAAGAAGGACAAGTACACGGAGTTGCCACAATTCGAAGGCCCCAAAGCTGATTGAATGCGCAGACCGAATCGTTTGGCCTCCAAGTGTATATAGAAGTGGATGTACGCCCGTGTCTGAATGATCCGGGTTTCACATCTACAAACTTTAATAAATGAAGCATTGGAGCAAAATATCAAGTCCGAATACCGTGACAGCTTTGGCCAGAACCCCAAGTAACCCGGGGATCACTCACAGTGGAGTCTCATGCTCCACATAAGTTATGCGGATTCTCGTTTATTAAAGTCCATGCTGCAGCGCCCTCATCCGGCACACAGAGCCACTACCTTGGTGGTTATGTACACTCGGTTCATGAACACTTACTTACTGCCTTCTTGTTGATTCCAGTTTCTTGCAACTAAATATCGCTTAATACTTAATATTTATTGGATAAGATCAAGCAGGTCGAACATCTGGGACTTCAAATTGGAAAGTAATACGTGATTTCAGGTCTCTTCTATACCTCATATAGAGCCCACGAGCCCAGATCTTGCTTATCAGCGGAATTCCAATCCCTCTCGAAGACTCCGATCAGATAGAGTTCACCAAACGTTAAGCGAGGTATTATAAATTAACATTTCAAACTTTTCTTGAATTATTGTACGAACACCTGAGTGTTTATCTGTGGCCGTGGTCCTCATTGATTTAGCGTCATAAGACTTTCCGGAGCACTGATGCTAGCGTTATTACATTCAGACTGGTCTCAAGGCTGGTACCTCACCACCCTCTCATCCCTTTTGTGTGTATTGGGATGCTTCATCATTTTCTTGGATGACGTCTACGAGATGATTGCACCAAAGTGGGTCCTTCAAAGTTACCCCTTCGATTTAAAAGAGAACTATCTGTTCATGAACGGGTCGCTTGCATTTAGCTGTGGGTGCTTGCTATTGACTGCCCTCTACCGGCTTTTACCCGAGGCTTTAGCTCACATCTTGTCCTCAGGATATTGTGACAATGCCAACCTCGTGCTCGTCTTGTCATTTATTGCCGGGATTTTATTGTGCGTCTCGTTCAACTATGCATTACATTTGATAACGTCGAACTCCGTGGTCCATTGCTCTCACGACGGAGAGGCGACGGTTGAACTGGTTCCGTTTGATAACATGCACTCGGTTAAGCACGCCGAAGATCATACCTTCGGTCATTCACACCTGCATTCCCATGATGAGAACCTTTCCAGTCATCACCATGCCAATCTGCATAATGCAGATGGGTATTTTGACTCTGCTGACGGAACCCACCCTGGAGACCATATCCCCGACACCAGAGAATCTTTCTTTGATAGCATGGCCGAGACCTATCACCATAGCGACGAACAGCACCCCTTATTGAACCGAAAGAAGTCCATTATCCATTATTTGGCGCATGACTCCAACATTGATGAAAATCTCTTAGGTGAGTGCAAGGGATATTCTTCCGCTGAGAGGTGTGTATATGAAAGAACCGGAGCACTCCATTTCTGTGAGATTCCTCAGCTCAATTCCTCCGGGGACTTGGCCAAGTTGGCAACCGACCCTGGAGAAAGCAATGATTATATTGCAAGAGTGCCTTCGAGAAGTAACACAAATTTTAGTGTCCATTCTCATCACCCCACTGCCGAGCACCACCACCATCACGTGAATTCGCCAAGGTCTAGACTTTTGCTTATTGGAATTCAGACAATGCTTGCGATCACCCTTCACAAACTCCCGGAAGGATTTATCACATATGTGACGTCGGAAACCAACCCGGACTTGGGATTCTCTATTTTCTTGAGTTTACTCATCCACAATTATACCGAGGGATTCCTGATGTGCTTGCCTCTATACTACTCTTTTGGGGCCGTCAAGTGGAGAAAGGTGAAGGCTGTGGGAATTAGCGCCACCTTGGGCGGGCTTTCTCAACCCTTAGGCGCATTTCTCGGCTATACTTTCATGAATTACTACGGTGGAGACAAATTTGACCAGAATAAATTAGACCTTGTGTTCGGTATATCAATGGCAAGTACTGGCGGATTCCTTGCTGTCATTGCATTGTCGATGTACGGGTCGGCCGTTTCTTTTTGTGGTCTGCCTAACTTTGTTCTCCTGTGGTGTCTCTTTGGTATGTGCCTAATTGGATTCCTGTCTATTTTAACATGAAACGCTCGTCGTCTTATTTGAGTTGATTGACCGTGCATGAATCCGCCAGACACGTACAATCCCTAAGCACTCCTGATCAAGTTCAATGATCCGATCGGCAAATCTTGCGAGTTTCGCCTTTAACAATTGCATCTAACCGAGTACCATATTTTACAGAATGCGATTTGGCCATGTGGCATTTACCTTACTCTTTACATTTTTATTTGCCGCGCGTACGACTAAGGGTTCTCAGTTTAGTGTTTTGTAGTCGGTGAGTATGCGTATCTAGCACGAGGGGCCGATAAGCTGCGTGTACCCCTTCAACGAAGTGTGATAATACATTGGGAAAAAGTAGAAATAAGGACTGCGCACAAGGTAATCGAGTCACAGTCAATCTCCGAATAGGGGTCATTCTTGAGTCGCGCACGACAATCTGTACAATTGCGCTTTTTTTTAATATCCAGGTTTTTTTTTTCTCCAACCAATACACTTTGTCCTCATTATCGACACACCTTACTTTATATCCCGTACATAAACGTTGCAAATCCGTCACATCCGTTGCACTTTGCGGTTCTAGAATTTCATTGTCTCCTAATTCAGAGACTCCGACATTCCTTTCTATTTATTCAGTTGGTCCCTTGATATACCTTCCGATAGATATACCCTTATAAAGTTAAACACATGTCAAAATGATGGCTCACGAGGTCACCTTACAGGTAAACCAAAGTGACTCCAGTCGCACGAAGACAAGAAAACACAAACCCATACACCAGCCAAAGATGCAACTACCAAATGGGCAGAAGCCTGACTTTGGCCAAAGCCGGGAGTCCAGTAAGGACAAGCAGAAGCAAGAAAAGAAGAAGCAATTCCCCAACGGGGAGAAACCCGACTTCAGAGTATCGGAAAGTAAACAGACTGCTAACCAAAACACTAGCGGCAAGAAATCCAAACGCTCTCATAAGAAGGCAACCTCTGAAGGTGGAGATGGCGTTGTAAATAAGCTGAAGGGTGGTCAAGAGTCGTACGCTGGGTCGTCATTCCACTCATCTCCCTCCGCCCTTGCCTTGCCCAAGCCTTCTTTTGCTAAGAGTTCGCCGGAGGCGACTCCATCTGTTATTGCAAGCACTCAGTATCAGTCGCCAGTGCAAAACGTCCAGCGCAACGTTGGCAATATGTCTCCAGCGCTTGTATACCAAGGGATGCCATCCAGTGGCCCCCCTCTGCACCCCGTGACCTTATATCCACCAGCATCTAGACCTGGATTTGAGTATCACTCGACCCCACAAGGATTCATCAACTACCTGTATCCACCAGCGGCGGTACCCCAGCCTCCGTTGCCTATGCAATCATACCCTTTTCAAAATTACCCACCTATTCCACCCCCTGTGCCACCGCAACAACTTGGCCAGAGAATTACATTTAACGAATTAATGAGTTCTTCCAAAGGAGTACATTAATGATTGCGAAATTGGTTTCTTTTATCGCACTCCCATCTTGCTTCCATTTGATTTGTCTACTATATGTTTTATTACGAACCAAACCGAGCAGACTGTTACCCGCTCGATACTGTGCAGGGATATTCCCCATGAT
Organism: Metschnikowia cubensis; assembly: GCA_002374405.1. Taxonomy (NCBI): domain Eukaryota; kingdom Fungi; phylum Ascomycota; class Pichiomycetes; order Serinales; family Metschnikowiaceae; genus Metschnikowia; species Metschnikowia cubensis. The sequence continues at coordinate 157,491 of NKZA01000013.1, forward strand.
GTTTCAATAATGGTGGCCTTATCGCGACTTTTCTGTGGGTGGCTCAGAATCACTTTTAGTTCATTTTGTTCTGTCACATGACGGATTTCAATGAGGGCGTGCATTGTTTCTCTCCACTCCCAAACCCTTGATTTTCCCCATTATTCTTGAGGGTTTCTTCTATTTTTGATATTTTTTTTTCTTTTTTCTTTTTTCTTTTTTTTCTTTTTTTCTTTTTTTTCTTTTTTACCTTTTTTTTTTTCTTCTTTTTCTTCTTCTTTTTCCATAATTAAGTTGAGTTGGGTCTAAACCTATCAAGTCGTCAATATACATGCCGAAAGATGGAAAGCCGTTGTAAAACGTATTTTGCATGCACTACTTCGCAGATACGGCATTAAGAAGGGTACTTGTGTGCATGCGCAACTGGCGATAATTATAATGGAGCTGATCAACTCAAAAAAGAGCGCCATTAAGCGAAACCTGGAAAAACACAATGCATCAAGCCCAATCACTAAGAATTCGCCGACAACAGAAAAATTATTATCACCGAGCGGCTTTTTGGGTGTTACGCAGTAGACCCCAGCAATTATGGTTCTTGACATCAACCCCCAAAATCAAGGGTTTGTGCGGTGCATGACGTTAACAGACTGAAATTGTCATTTTGCTGGGGCAAAAAAAATAAAAGCGTAGGCCCTGACTTAGATTCGCCACAGGACATTGTCTTCGATCAACGCATATTTCATGTGATCTTCATGAATCACTAATTAGTTGTATTGTATGTCCTGCATAAGGCGCTCGTGATAATAATGCACTGGGCCATGCACAGATGAATTGACTGAAGGGAATATTCGAGGTTGATTTCGCCCAGCAAATGTACGTCTACTTGCCTTTAGTTGCGTGCGTGCATCTCCGGAATCCGCCGCAACAGATTGGGTCCACGGTTATTATATACACGTCCAGTGAGAAGAGCGATTGGCGCATCCTACACAAAAAAATATAAAGTGAGCGTAACCACTCTAGACTTTTTTGATCAGCTAATTGCTAAAGCTAGTCTCCCAAATAGTCTACCATTATGAAGAGCAAGGAAATTAGGATCATATCCCTTTTGGTGATAGACACCATTTTCTTCCTCTTGGAAGCGATCATTGGCTACTCTGTTCACTCTTTGGCTTTAATCGCGGACTCGTTCCACATGCTCAATGATATTATATCCTTATTCATTGCTTTGTGGGCCGTCCGCGTCAAGGAGTCCAAGCCTGCCGATGGAAAGTATACATACGGCTGGCAGAGAGCCGAGATCTTAGGTGCCTTGGTGAATGCTGTGTTCCTAGTGGCGCTCTGCTTCACCATTGTTATTGAAGCAATCCAAAGATTCTTTGACCCCCCTGAGATCTCCAACCCAAAGCTTATTTTGATTGTGGGTTTTGCTGGCTTGGCCAGTAATGGTATTGGTCTTCTTTTGTTCCATGAGCACGGCCACAGCCATGGACACTCCCACAGTGGCGGGGCCTCCTCCCATAGCCACAGCCACGCCGACTCGGGGGACGAGGAACTGAACGTCCAGGGAGACTCCTACACTGAAAGTACATCCAACAACAGCATCTCACAATACATGCCGGATGCCGTGGTGGAGAGATACGACGAAAGAACTACCTTGGTGAGCCGTGACAGCCAGAAGCACGACCACAAGAAGGCACTGAAGTCCATGAACATGGAAGGTGTTTTCTTACACGTTCTCGGCGATGCATTGGGAAATATTGGCGTCATTGTGACTGCTCTCTTTATCTGGAGAACCGACTATTCCTGGAGATTTTATAGTGACCCGGTTGTGTCGTTGTTCATTACCATGATTATTTTTTCCTCGGCTTTACCCCTTTGCCGCAAGTCGTGTAAAATCTTGTTGCAAGCAACGCCCCAAAACTTGGACTCTAATCTCATAGTGCAACAAATCACACTTCTTCCCTCAATCAAGGCCATCCACGACTTCCACGTGTGGAACTTGGACGAAGATTTCCTTGTTGCTTCCTTGCACATTGAGTTGAACGAACAAACTCCCGACTCGAACATCCACGACAACAAGGGAGATGGACGTATAGACAAGAATGCGTTTGTTGAAGTGTTTACGCAAGTGAGAGAGATTCTTCTCAAGTTTGGCATAAGCAGCGTGACCATACAACCAGAGTTCGCCAACAAGAGAGCTAGTTCGGTTTATGGTGTCAACAGCAGTACCTCGTTATGCACTTAACCTGTTATGCAATTCAACCAATCAGGCACGGACACTACGAGAACTAAAGTTCTTACATCAGAATTACAAAATTAATCCTTGTGAGCATATATTCGAAATAATTGAGACTATAGTACATAATTAATGATGGGAGGGGAAAGTGACTCGAAAGGCAGGAGATCGTGAAGTTAATTTTTTTTTCGATGTGCCGAGGCGAACAATCCTTTCCATATCTCCTTATCCTTCTCTTAAGCAATGAGGTCCTTCAAGTAGATGGTCTTATAAGGCACTTTTTTCACGAGGTACTTGTTGACTTTCTTACCCTCTTCCTTAGTGTTCTTGTGGCTCCTAAAGATAGAGTGCCTTGAAGAGCTGCTTTCACGGGTGTATGCCGAGGCATTTTCGGTGCCTGACCTCAGGTAAACTGAAGCGGCATATCCAGATGGAACTCTGGAAACTGACTGGAAGTCAGCTTGCTTGGAGGCCCGGATATCAGCAGAAGAAATGCACTTGGAAGAGTACATTGAAGGTGCTATAGAGTTGGAGTCACGCGTTTGGCTTTGCACGAGCTTCTGGTTCAGAGAAGACGAGATTCCAATGGGCAGGGAGATTCTCTTTCTGGGGACCGAAGCACTGGCAGAGCTGGACGAGCTCGAAGAACTGAAAAAGCTCCCGAGCTTCTTTCTAAACGACGTCTTTTCTTTCTTGCTTTCCTTGCTGGTGGTGCTAACGTATCCACTCAGCCTCTCACTATTGACTTCAGCCTTGGAGGCCGTGTCCAAAGAAGTGGAAGGTGCCGAGTACTTGAACCCGTATTGCTGGTTAGGCCGATCTCCACGAGCAGAGTATAAGCTCTGGGAGGTGGGAGCGTTGAGCATTGACCGGGTCTTGCGCTGATGTCTAGCTTCATGCTGATCAATGGCAGCAATGACGTTTTCGGGAAGGTTGCAGCCAAAGTCGTCCATCTCCTTCTTCAATATATAGCTGCTTCTCATAAAACCCAACGAAGCACGCTGTCCACTGCTTCTAGACAGAAGAGAGGGAACAGAGCTCAGGTAACTCTTTTGCACATAGGGCGAGGTAAACTGAGGAGGTGGTGCAAATTGAGGAGGAGGTACAAATTGTTGGCTGAGAGGCGCCGTCTTTTCTGCAGATTGGACCTTGGGAGTCTTCTCCATGTACCTTGATTGACCAGAACCAGAGGAGATGGACGACTTATAGTCGGAGTTATGCAAAGAAAGCGATGAGGTACGAGAAGATGCCTCGTACTCTCTCTCCTCGATGGAGTTGTAATTGGAGGAGGTATTACCAGCCGAGTAATTGGACTTCTCATCGTCGCTCTCCGACTCTGCAATCGGAGCCAAGCCCTTAATTCCAAAGCTGTTGTAGTCAAAGACTGAGGGCCGGGACTCGTGCGTGGAGGAGGAGGGGGTGAAATTCATTTCGTCTTCCAAGTGGTAAGTGTCCTCCACATCACTGATGGGGCTCTCGCAAGAGCTGGAAGAGACCTTGCGTTCTGGGCTCTCCATGCCAGTACTCATGTCCGAAGGAGTCCTTTTGTGGAGGTTCTTGCGACGAGGGTCAAACGACTCGGACAGGGACACCAGAGGAGGAGAATTGGAACGCATGGATTCCACGCCCCATCCCAACTCCTGGAGCTGGGCACTAGTATTTCTTCTATGGCATCTGGGCGTAATGACAGGCTCAGGAGTAGAAGGACACGAGAGCGTTTCGGGAACGGGAACCTGGATAGTTGTCTGGGCCTCGTTGATGCTTCTGCGGAAGCCTCTGTACTTGTCATTGCTCTGAAGATCAATCTTGATGGTATTAGAAAAAGAGCCAGCTCTCAATGGCGAGGAGAACGAAGGCATTGGCGACGAAAAGCTCTTGTATGATAAAGGTTGCACCTCACCCTCATCCGCGACGGACGACTTGGACTTATTACTGGCAAGCGACTCTGCATCTGAAACGTCATGTTGCAAGATGCAGTTGGCAATATAAATGTAAACTTTGATCCACAAGGTTTCCAAGCCCGAGTTGAATTTCTGCGCTCCCAAAGATTCCCGCAACGTCTTTATGAGTGCTGCACCCATTGGTTCCAAGTAAGACGAACCGAACTTGACAAGGGCTGGGTTCTCGGCAATAAACTCGTCCATACACTCCTCAAGGATATCCACCTTATCCAAGTAGATCATGGTGAATTTGAGGAGTTCCGTGAACAACTTCTCCTGTTCAGCCAAGTCGGCCATGTTGGCGAAAAGGTCCCTGACCCGGTCATTGGACGTGATCAAATTGAAGAACAAGCTGTGGACAAAGTTTTGGTCCTTGAAGTGATTTAGCGCCATCACGTCCGCCCACGAGCTTCTGATTTTAACATGGTCAGCGGCGCTTATTTGTAAAGTGGCCATTGCTGCTGTAACGGTGTAGAAGGTCAATTGGGGGAAGTCAAACAAGGAAGTATGGAAAAGGGTATCAGTATTAAAGACAAACCTGGAAGCAAGGAATGTTTTGGAATTTGACAGTTTGGGGATTCACCATGAATTTATAACAAAAAACGCACCAGCTGTCCATGTCTATTCTCGGAAACTCTGGGGCTACCCAAAGAGGATAAAAGCAGTGTTGCGAAATTACCGGACCTGGACTTCGAGAGAAGGTTGCGAAATTGGAGCCCCATCATTATACTGTAAAGGGAAAAAATAGGGCCCGCGCATGTGCAGGAATCCCTGCGACTTTTACTCAACTGGGTAATCCCGCAGGAGTGATCACCAACCCAGTAATTTTGGCGGAGCTAAGATGTGAAGGCTGTTAAATTTTTGTTTCCAATAATGAGGAGAAGCTTCAAAGCGTTTTATTTACGGCAGGCCCAAGGCTTCGTGCATCGGACGTATGCAAGAAGCGGGCATGTTGGACGTGAAATCTGGGGTACGTAGCAGGCGGTGTGTGCACCTACCCGTCTTGTTTCTTGTTAATCCTAAGTAAAAGCCACGTGTCAGATTAACCTGACAAAAGTGACAACTGGAGTGACTAACAATAGTTTTGCATCAAAGAAGCCTTTATTTTCTCCTTCTTATCACACACACGTCAATGCACTAATTCAAATGGAACCTTTTCTCGGTGCTTAAAATGTAGGAGGGGCTTTTGACATCCGAGCTCGAATTGTCTTGCGAGCTGCTCTTGAAATAGTCATCACCATTGCCCGGCGAGTTTTGGGTTTTGGGGGACTTGGGCAATTTGGGCGATTTATCTGCACATGGCCCATCGACCCACAGTTCTGCCTTCTCAAGCTGCTCATTGAATACAGACGTCAAGCGGCCAATCATGTCTAGAGACTCTCGTGCAAACACAATGACTTTGTCTGTAGCAGGGGCTTTTTGAGAGCTACCACTGTTGCTCTGTGAAACTTGGCTGGGCAATTTGAAGATGATTTCTCGTATGGTGCTCCTCAACTTGACGTCTCCATCCGTTGCACCTGGATCCTGGGCCTCCTCTTCCTCCACGTTTAGCGAGCTGGGTCGGAAGTTGGAGATGATGTGTATGATTTTCTTCACCGTGGCAGCAATTTCCGAACTTGTATCTTGGGTCTTTTCCGGTGTGAGAGTGGCTCCGGTGGAAAACTCAGAGTTGGTACTGATAGGCGACAAGGCACTGCACAGTATGTTTTGGTGTTCAGATAAGGTCTCATCCGACCTCAGCACTTCGCTGGAATCTTTCATCTTATCCTGCAAGTCGGCGACTTTTGCACTGATATTGTCATTTGCAAGCTTCAAAATGTGCAAGCAGAACTTAATCCTCTTTTTATTATCTTTCTTGTTCTGCGAACCTTTGGCCTTTTTCCGTCTCTTCACCTTGGCTCGATTCTCAAGTCGATTCTGATGTATGGTGTTTAAGTTGACTTCGATCTTGTTGAACACAGGCATGGCGGCCTTCTCAACTATCCCAGCAGCATAATTGAACGTGGCCGAGTTCCGCTTGGACGTCTCATAGTACTTGACAGCATTGCTCACCAACAGAAGTTTGGAGATTGTATTGACCAGCTGCACAATGGGATGGAGTGGCCGGTGGGTGTCCTGAGTAGGTGTTCCCGAAAGAGGCGATGTAATTTGGGAATGTGTTCTGCTCTCGTCACTAGGCGGCGAAGGAGTCAAGTTGTTCATGCGTGTTAGAGCTTCTGCCGCCAGAACCAAGTCGGCGTCTCGTTTCTTCTGGGCCTGGGTCTCATTGCCCAAAGAAAGAACTGCAGGGTCTTTGTTCTCTGTAGAATCTAGACTCTCATGTTTGAAGTTGGGGGGACTTAGGTCCGTTGTTTTCGATAGGTCTGCGTAGAAATCCTCGTAGCTGGGAGGCCCACACGGGGTGGACTCGGACAACCTCCGTTTGGTTTGTTTTGGATGGTCCATGTCTATACTGCGACAGTGCCAAGTCGTAAGTAGTGATGAGCTGGCTGGTATGTTCTTGGGGATAAATCTGGTTGGTGGGTGTTTCTTCGCTCACGGATAACGGAATAAATTATAGGTATAGAAGAGAAGGGTGTTGTAAAACGAAGCGATGTAAGTTAAGGAACATGTGAAAATGTGTCAAACAAGAATACGCGAAAATCACATGGGCTTCACTTGAGAAGCTAACCAGAGACGCGGCGATGCATTGCAAATTGAACACCAGGACATGCACGAACCCCGCCGAATATTCGAGTCACTCGACCTGACCTCCAATTGGCCCCATGCTTCGGGGGACTCCGGCGAACAGTGGAGCCTGGCCCGCCCCATGTTCGTATGAACTCCCAATGCTCATGCACACAATAGCCCTAACTGCACACTAGCGCACGATTTGTATTGTGTGAGTTTTCGCTCGTCTTGTCTTGTGGGCATGAGATAAGCACGGCTGTAAAATGAAAACGCCCTTTTTTTTTTGGTCACAGATATTCGGAAGATAACTCGTGTCTGTGCAGAACTGGGGTCGCTTCGAACTGCACCTGGAGTTAAAGTGTGTAAACCCATTCCCCTGGATGACACCATTCCATGGTTATGTGCACTCGGCCTCCACCTATTGAGGGGAATTGTAGACATGACACTCGCATATTGGGTCACCTGGGCGAGGGGTCCAGCCGAGCACTAGATGTAGAATCTAAATGATTTTTTTTGCACACCTCAAGCCGTGGCATTTTCGGAGAAAGCCCTTCATTCAGGCGCCTTTTGCCAGCCAATATTGTAGCAATTTCGACAGCGCATTGGCGCAGAGCGCATCAGCATGGCCTCACTAATGCATTACGCCCATCCTGATACTCCTCCATTTCTATTCTTCTCAAACTGACCCATCCGCGGCGGGGTATAAATACCCTTCGGAGTTTCCTTTGGTGTGCATCTTTGCGAGGCACCTCTCTGTACCTCACGGTGGGCTGGGGCTTAGTGTAGTTGTTGTCTCTCATCTTAGCTTCCACATAAGCTTTCATGGCCGCTCTGCCGGATTCCTTGGAAATATCAAATGACGGCTTCACCTTTTCAATTACCACTTCTTCATCGCTAAACATCGTAGTAGAGCCTCCGGAAGATGACATATCGGACATTGAGGGAAACTCGTCATTAACCTCGAGAAACCGGCTGAGCCCATGCACAGAACCAGGGTAGCTGCGGCGTAAAGAAGGTTTCGGAGCCTGGGGTTGAGGCGTAGGAGCTTCTTCAAAAATAGCTTCATTAACGGGTCTCGGTGGAGGAGGTGGTATTGCCTCTTGACAAGCTTTCAAGATCTCCCCGATGCTCTGAATAATTGGAATACAATTTTTCTCCAACTTAGAAAAACCATCTTTAGACCACTTCTCAATACACAGGATCAGAAAATTTTGGTTGAATCTCTCAAGTAGAACTGAACCGTTAAAGATTTGGTAAAGAGAGCATGCCACCACAAGATACAAGACAAGTGAGACACTAGCATTTTTGCCTGAAGACAAGGGTGCAAAGGAAGCTGATTTAGGAGGTGGAGAAGGTGACAAAGCAAACATCTCGGCCAAATAGAAGCATCGTTGGACATTGAGCAATAATTCGGAATCTTGGAAGCTCTGTTGCTTCACCTGGTCAACACACACTTGTGCTGCTTGGAAACCCACTTTGGTGAGCACCGGCCTGGCCTGGGCAAGAATTCTATCTCCATGTTCAGACAAACAGTAGGTGGCAGGCTTTGTATCGGAACAAGCAATGAGTTTCTGGAAGCAGGGGGATTTCTCGAACTCAAAAGCCGAGTAATAGTGTGGGGAGCTCAAGTACTCTGTAATTGCCAAAATGAGTAGAAGAGCCGGGAAGAAATACTTTGGTAACTCAAACGACATTGCATGAATTCAGAGCTTGCTTTCTGCCGACTAGGGTGTTATGGTTGTTACAGCTATGTCTAAAGAGAAGTGGGTACTAATGTGTACTAACGAGTACTAAAAGGCACAACGGACCACCGCGGATTTTGCAGCCACCAGTGCACAAACATAAAGGCCAGTGCGCCCCAGCTGCTACCAGGGCCTCAACGAAGGAGCGCATGACTAAGACTGCACAGGGAGAGCCAGCGGCGGTGAATTGGCTTGACCTCTCCAATGTGGTTCCACGCAGATTTGCCAGCACAAGACCCACGCGCCGAACAGTAGTAAGGCGCGGATCGGATGCGACCATGAAGGCGGGCGCATACCGGAGCGCACATAGTTAAGCTCAGTCATCCCCAGAATTTCTAGGCACTTTCATGCACGGTGCGCACCTTGCCTTCATAGATTGCGGTATCTATTTTGTCGTTCTTTATTATACTTTCCCCCTGAACTATTGAGCACATGCCCCTCGACCCCAAAAACGACCCTTCTCAGGAGCCTTCCGTTCCCAGCGGATGGTCGGCTAAATTCGACGAAAAGTATAAGACCTGGTTCTATGTGGACTTGAACACCAAGAAGTCCCAATGGGAGGCTCCGCCCGGAACCCTGTTTAAGTCCAGTGGCGACGTGGGCCCACCTCCTTATAGCCCGGACTCCAATAGCGGGAAACAGCTGGTGCCTCAGGGCAACGAATCCCGAAACTTCGGCGGTCAGTCGCCGCAAGGCAGATATGCTCCACAGGCCAATCCTGGCGGATACGTGCCTCAAGGTGGCTATGGAGGCTATCCTCCACAAGGATATGGCGGCTATCCACCCCAGGGGTACGGCGGCTATCCACCACAAGGATACGGCGGATACCCTCAACAGGGTTATGGGTACCCTCAACAACAGTACCCCATGCAGCAGCAAAAGCCGAGCCGGTTTGGCGGAGGTGCCGGAATGGCCATGGGTGCGGGAGCAGGTTTATTAGGAGGCATGTTACTTGGAAATGCCATGGGAGATGCCCAGATGGATGCATACCAGGAAGGACTACATGATGGCGGAGACTTTGGCGGAGGGGACTTTGGTGGCGACTTTTAGGAGTCTATATGCATTTACTTAGTGAAGGTCAACTGTGGATCCCCAGTGAGCCAGCCTTGGCGCACTGCACTAGTCGTAACGGACTCCCCCAGTCCAGACACTCTCTCACTCATCTCTTGATACATAGACTCTGATATGACTTATGAATTGTCATTGTGATCTATATCATAAATTGCCATTGTGTTATATATCTCATCCGTATGGTACTATCATTGAAACTCGAACCCAACTTTTGCACCCGTACACCCGAGCCAACCAAATGCGAAAGAATTTTTTGATTACACTCTCAACCCTCTCTTACCTTCAGACTACTCCAGAAGCACCATGAGGTTCACCAGAGTATTGAGACAAGCCGAGGAAGTGCTCATTAAGGCTGCAACAGGAAACCCCATCGGTTTGACCGGCTACTACCAGCATCCAAACCCAAGACCTGCATTAATCACTTTATACAACCACACCTTGACAGTCTTGGAGAAGCAGTTCCCCAAGGACTCCATCTATAGGCAATCCGTGGAGCAGATGACGCAGAACAGATTGAAAATTGTGCAGGAGAATGAGGTGACGGAGCAAATCGAGAACCAAATCGGAGGTGGTTTGATCGAGGAGATTGTGGTGCAGGCCAACGACGAGTTGAAGTTGGCCAAGGAGTTGGGCCAGTTGAAGGTGTGGGGCGAGTTGGAGGAAAAGCCTTTGGAGGACCAGTGGGTGTACTTTGGCAAGAAGATTTGATGAATAGCATGATACAAGTATAATAGCATGACGAGTAGATAATATAGTGACAGTTAAATTTAGAGACAAGTAGACAGAGACAAGTAGACAGAGACAAGTAGACAGAGACAAGTAAATCAAATGTTAATGGTAGGGCTTACGTTGACCAAAACAAAAGTATATTAGAGGAGCTATTCATAATAAGACAAATTAACAACAGTTGTTAGAGACACCACCAGCACTCTTGGAAACATCCACACCGGCCGGCTTCTGTTGCGGCTCAAGGTCAACATGGCTGTCCTGGATGATGCTGGCCAACTCGTAGAAGATGGAGTCGACGTTTTCGTTGGTCTTGGCCGAGGCCTCCAAGAACGGAATGTTCAACTTCGAGGCCAACAGCTGGCCCTGCTCGCTGGAAACCTGTCTGTTTTCCTCGTCATCGTTCTTGTTACCCACCAAGAAAATCTGGGCATCCTCGTTGGCGTGCTGGGTGACGGTCTGGAACCAGTTCTCCACGCTCTCGAAGGTTCTGGCGTCGGTCACGTCGTAGATCAATACGATTCCCATGGCACCTCTGTAATAGGCGGTGGTGATGGTTCTGAACCGCTCCTGGCCTGCAGTGTCCCAGACCTGCAACTTGATCTTCTTGCCCTTGCTTTCAATGGTTCTTATCTTGAAGTCAATGCCAATCGTTGTGATAAAGGAGGGGTTGAACTTGTCCTCGACAAACCGCAACAACAAACACGATTTGCCCACTCCGGAGTCTCCCACAAGGAGGAGCTTCATGATCATGTCATATGATCTGGATGGTGGTTTTCCGCTCATTCTGCTTGCGGTTTAAATTGGGTGGCTCGTGTAATTGTGAACGCGAACAAACACTAGGAAACGGAGGTCAAAAAAAGGTCACAAGGGATGTGCTTGATATTTTGGGGGTGCTGAAGGGGCCTGGATTCCTGTACTGGCGTGTGTGGTGCGTGTGCAGCAGAGTCTAATTGCAAGTTTTGTAGCAGACGCTTGAAATTGTCTCCTTGTCGGACGTGACATCTTCACAAATTCCTGTATAATCGGAGGTGTCGTTGTGGCCAAGATCCGATAAATGTGCGAGCATTGGCTGGGCTTAAACGAGCCTACGCGAGGAAGCTATAAGGGTACCTGCCTGTGGTATTTATAGGACTGTTTTAAATTGATGGTTTTTATTTCATTGTTTTTCTTACATTCTTTGGAATTTTTGAGGGCTCTTTCTTTTTTTCTTTTTATGTTGGTGTATTTCATGTTGGGTGCTTTGTTGTCTCTGCTACGCTTTGTTCTGCTAATTGCCTGAATTCTTAACTATATGCGAATCATGTAGTATAATGTGAGGGATGAAAAATCTCTTCATACAATCAGTTAACGTATTGATGATATATTTGTATTCGATAAAGTTTTATATTATTATTTTATATTATAGTTTTATATTATAGCTTTATAACATAGTCCTATATTATAGTTTTGTATTGGAGTACCCAGTCCTCTCATCAATGCTTAAATTCACTTACTTGCTTCTCACTTTCTCATTGCTAATAATATTACTTCAATATATACACTGCGTTTTGCGGTTGCTTGCACTACAAAAACACCTCAGCGTTGATCTCCACGGACGAAGCAGCATACGGAATCTCGAAGAATCCCAACACTTCGGGATGCAAAACTCCGATGGCTCCAATGTGCTGCGCCTCGGCCTTCTCGGAGCTTCTGAAGAAGATCTTGGCTCCTCTGCCGGGGAAGAACGTGGTATTGTCCTTGTCTTCTTCAATCCAGTAGCCTCTCTTCTTTTCCGTGTGGGGCGACTCGAGCCATGGTGTTCTCAATGTCTGCATGATCTTACCCAATAATCCCTGCACGTATTCGAAACCAGATGTTTTACCGGCATAGATCGCAGACCAGTTTCTCTGGTTGAATGCTCTTCTTTCCAAGGCATCGTTCTTCTCCACAATGTCTCCGCATTCGAACACCTTGATTGGTAACGAGTGCTTCCTGTTTTCTTTAATGGTTTTGAGAATACCTGGCAACAACGACGTTCTAACCACTTGGTACTCGGATGTCTTGGGGTTTTCCAACTTCACGGCAACCTTTCCGTCGTCCGCTTTTCTCAAGAACTTGAAATTCTCGTCATGAGAGCATAACGTCAATGGCAAGACTTCCAAGTATCCGGCCTGTGCAGAAGCAATCCTCAAGATGTCTCCGATCTTGTTGATTGGGAGTGGTGCAGCAACAAGGGAATCACTCTGGGCCTTGGTCTTCTTTAGGTTGTTGAAGCCGTATCCGATGGCGGCGTCCTCCATTATATCACACTGGTGCAAGATGTCGGATCTGGTGATTGGCACCTCCACGTCAAGAATCTTGTCGTTCTTGGACGCGGCCTTCAAGGACATTCTCTTCAACAACTTGGCGATCTCGCTTCCCGAGTACTTCAAGCCCAAGCACGAGTTGATGTACTCGATGTCGGCCTCGAACTTTCTGGGCTCGATGTTAGGGCTGATTCTATTCTCTCCGTTATGCTCGGAAACAATCTGCACTGGCTCGATCTCGAACTTGGTGGCCGAGTATGTAGAGAACATGGCCACAATCTGGTTGATCACCAAGTCGGTCTTGGTTTTGTCCGTACCCGTCACTTCTATGAAGACATTCTTTGTGTTCAAAGAGATCTTGGAGTGGTTGGAGTTGATGATTGGGGGCAACGAGCAAACGTTTCTCTTGGAGTCGTAGATCACGGGGTACACTGGAGAGTCTTGGATGATGTGCAAGTACTTGCCCAAGTTCTTGTCCTTCTCGTAGAATTGCATCAACTCATGGCCGTTCATGGACTTTTCCTGATTCAATGGCACAAACTGGATGTCCTCGGGCTTCAAGGCCTCGTACGTGAATGGAGGGGTTAACGTGTCCAAGTCATGCGTACCAATAGCCACAAGCGTTCTGTTCCGGCACAAGTTGGTGTGTAACTTATCTTGCAAAGCAATGAATGAGGCATAGCGTCTTTCGTCGAATTCCACGCCCTTCAAAATGGCAGCAGCAGCGTACGGTCTGATCTGCTCAGTGGCCTTATCGATGGTCATCTTGACAACTGGGGTTTCTGGCTTCAACGTGAACTTGGCAGGCTCGGCTCTTCCCAAGAACTCATTGATGGCCTGAGCAATACCCTCAATACACAACATGTCGTATCTGTTGGCGGGAATTTCGATCTTCAACTGGGGTCTCTCGTCGCCCTGGCACTCCTCGGTAGTATCTTCGTCCAATTCGATACCGAAGTCGAAACACAACTCATCGAATTCTTCCGTGGTGTACTCCTTGCCCAAGAGCTTGTATAGGTCGGCTTTGTCGACAGGGATAGTAGGCATATTGGTGTATCTCTATACTGTTAGGCGGGGCAGGTGAGAAAAATTGAGGAAAAATTTAGTCACTTGAGTTAGTGCTGAAATGTACGCGCGAGGCCCGCCTTTGCTCGTACCCACGCGTAAACACCAACATGGAGAGCTACATCTATATATGCTGTGGAATAGGTTTATTCAGAGACAATGATTCGAATAGTAAAATCATCTAGGAGAAACATTGTACAAAATCACTTTCATCTCTTTAACACTTATTCCTTCAATTCGGTTTCATTTCCCTTATTTCGCCTCCTCTTCTCCTCCCTTCTTCTCTGTCGAGTCTGTCTTCTTAAATAGCTTATCCTTCACATTACCAAGAACAGAAGATTCTGCCATGGCCTCCTCTTCCAAATCCTCGTTTGCAAGTTTCTTTTCCGGCACTTTTTCAGTATCGTGTCTGATTTTTTCAAGTGCTTCTGAAGATGCCTCATTGCCAACTCGCTCGATATCTTCCACCTCCTTCATCAAGGCACTAACATCGAAGATATCCTCCCGAGGAGCCGGGTCGTCACCGTCTTCTCTCTTGGACCCGGTGGAGTTATAAGTTTCTGGCACGTTGTATTCTTCAAACTCTTCCTTCTTCTCATGTGCATTCTCAATCTTCTCGGATTCGTCATAGACTTCCCACCAATTCTTCTGCTTAGGCCGGAACCAATCCTTCCACGTCTTGGGCTTCTTCTCTGTGCTTTGCTCAGACTCCATTTTGGCCCTTGCTTCCTCGAACTCACTGAGCAACTTTCTCTGCCGTTCTTTTTGCTCGTAGTCAGGCTCCTCGATTTCCGCAAACTCCTCACTTAAAACCTCCCATTCCAAGTCCTTGAGAATCTTTGGGATCGCCTTTCTGTATGACATGTGTCCATCAACATAGCTGGAGCAGTCGAAGTTTTCGATGCCTGGTATATTCTCAATGGGGGAGATTCCTCCCACCGTCAGAAGACCTCCTCCGGTGGCTCTGAAGAGGTATCCAAGAATCCAATCATTTCTGATATATCCGTTGACAAACTTCCCACTCACCACCGATCGTGCCAACGTGATTTGATCGTACTTGATGGTCACGGGGCTTCCCAAGAGAATGACATTCTCCACGAGACCAAAACCTCCTCTGTTAGCCAATTCAATCAAACAAGAGTAGATCAAACGGGACCCAAGGGAAAATCCCACCAATGTTATTGGACGTACTCCCATGTTTCCCAGGATAAGTGTATCAGCAAGGATTTTTCCTGCCTTCCATGCTCTATCCAAAGAAACATTCCATGGGTTGTCCAAAAGATAAGAAAGCTTTGAAAGCATCATGGGTAATTGAATGGCCGACATCAATGTGGTGAGGATTGTGGCACCTAGGATTTGCTGGATGGAAGTACTCAAAGCTTCTGATGCTAATATACCAATAGTCTGCCCCATGGATTTTAACATCTCCGGCTCCCACAATAAAGAAAACATGTCACCCATAACAGGATCGACGGTAGAAAAGGGAAGTCTAACATCATCCATCTCACCATTCATCCATCCAGAAACAGTGATGATCAAATTGGAGCGCTTGTTATTGTGAAGCGGCTTCATTTCAAAAGTCTGCACCTCCCCCATTCTCCTGGATCCTGCTTTATTACCCACTCTAACGCCTATTGCGATACCACCAGTGGTGATCGCAGTAGTACCACCAACACCAGCAAGAAAACCTCCAGCACCTCCAATACCAACGGTGGTAAGACCTGCAGTCAAACCTGCAGCAATGACGGGAGCCAACAAGCCTGCAGACAATCCTATGGCTAGAGATCCACCAAGAGTAGCAAGCCCAATGTAAGCTATACGCTTCTTCCTGTTCTTCTGGATGTGTTTTTCGATGAACAGCCGATCCTTCAATTTGTCGTCTTTATTTTCGATGGTCTTATTGGTGGTATCCATTTCCAAGCTTTCGATCATCCTTCGTTCAAATTGACTCACCTCCAAGGTACCTATGCCCAAATGCGCTGCAAATTTAAATAATAGAGTCCTGGAACGGCTATCGTAGTAACCATCACTCAATAATAATAGGAATAAATCGCAGATGAGGACCCACCGGAGGTCAAACCCATCGATTGCTTTGTCCAACTTGATCTGCTTCAGTTCAATCAGGATTAAGCTCTGGGCTAGATCAACGGCCTCGACTCCATGAGTACTAAGGTTTTCAATCATGGTCTTTTCCTCCTTGTCGATTTCCAAATGTTCGAAGAGCTTGGACATGATATATAGGGTCCAGTTGGCAAAGTTCTTCTGACTGGAGTTGAGTTTCTTGGAGATCTTATAGGTGGTGCGTTGATTGAGTTTCGCTAAGTCCGTAGCCATGTCAATCATCACAAGTTTGGCCATGCCTATGTATGCAAACTTTTGCGAGTCGGTCAACATACTCTTAGTACCACTGAGGGCTTCGTCCGATTCTATGTTCTCGGCCTCTTCATCAAATTCTTCTTCATCCTCCTTGAAAGAATCCACCATACTGTCTGACAGCGAGCGGTCCTGGAAAAGAAAGTCGGTCTTCTCGTCTAACTTGGCATACTTTTTCAACTGTTGCTCACTATCTATCTTCGTGTATGCCCTCACATCTTGACCAGAGAAGGCATAGTCTTCGCCTTTAGAGAATTCAAGGTTGCCCATTTCGTCGTAATAGTTTTGGTCTGTTACCTTCTTCATATCTTTCCACCCGGACGAATTTGGGTCAAAGAAATCCTCCTCATTCGCAGGCTCTAGAACCTCCGGCGACATCTCATTGGCAGAAGCAGGAGGCTTCATAACAGTATCGCTATTTTGAGTCGGTGAGGATAAATGAACTTGTTTCATAATATTATCGTGGGACTTGTTGGCAGCACTCAAGTCAAATTCCACAAAAGATGAGTGGTGTTGGGCGTCTTCTTTCTTCGGAGGATCCGGACATGATGAAACAGAGTCATTGTCGGCCCAAGGATCGTCTCGATAGTCAGAGGAACCCTCATATGAGGTTGCATTGAGCGAGGGCAATGCTGGCAATTGCCCCAAACTAGTCTTGGAGTTATAGTAGGAGCTATCCCTGGAGACTGCTCTGTTGAACTGGAAGTTGGAGGGCTCGTCAGAATTTAGTTCGAGATTAGGGGATGTGGACATTGCTTCGTTTCAGAAGTGCATGTGGCTGCCATCAATGGGTGGCTCTTTTATGGTGGGTAGTGCTAATGCGCTCGTACGTGTGATAAGGGTTCACCTCAGTCTGGTGCGGCCTATGCAGTAGCCAGAGCATGAATAGTCGTTGCCAGGCAGATCTACGCATGCCGTTTTGGGGAAGTTCGTTTTAAGTAACTTTGGACACAAGCCTATCATAAAATTTGACCTACAAAATTATTTTTAGCCCAAATGAATTTATGATTTTCCCATTGAGTTGCTTTAAATCATACTGGCCCATATGGCCAAGGAATCACTTTACTAGGTCTTGCACCCAAAAACATAATTTATTCGTTTCTTCTTTGCAAATTTCAGGTAAAACAAAAATATTCTCTCTCATCATAAAAAAAAAAATACCTGCTAAAAAATTATTTACGGTGAAGAAATTACATGGTGTATTGATCTGATCTATAGCATCCAGATGACCCAACCCCATATCGCGCGGGCCTGACGTGCGCGCACGATTTTCCACAAAGCCCATGGATCGAACCGTATAAAATACCACACTTGACCGAAAAGATCTAACTACGAACCTGCCAACAAGATCTATCACTAGTCACACAAGAACAAGATCTACACCAAATTAGATCAAATGCTGTTTGAATCAGACTCGCATAACGAATCCTTTGAAATCAGCACGGCTGATGACATGGGAAGACCCGCGTCTCGTGGTTTAAATTCTTCCAGTTCCAATACTGATACCATTCCTACTCCTCCTTCAGCAGACCGTGCACCCCTTTCGACAGACTCTGCCCAATTCTCAACAGACCTGCTGAACTCAGATATCGAATTGCTTTCAGAGACTCGCAACAGGTGGTCCGCTTTGCTACAAGAGACCCCCGCGGATGGAGAAACGCGATATGTGATTCCAAAAGAGTTCCTCGATAAGGCCATGACCTTGGATGCTGCTTCCGTCCCCGAGTTGGCTATGATACTAGGCAAAATCAATTGCTCAACGCTTATCGATGAGGCTGGGTCCTTGTATACTGAGGAGTCCGAGCCCGTACCTTCTGTTCACATTCCTACAGATCTCTTCCAGGATTTTTTGACTACTTTTGGATTGGAGGGAATGCCGATTATTCGCCAGATGGTAAATGAATCAGAAGACTCATGCTTTTTAGAAAGGTTTCCCCCTTACTTCATTGTCCACACCTTGACCGAATCTGCCAATGCTAGGGTGCCCGCATACCACGACCGTAGTTTGCGCAATGCCCAATGCTTCTCTTTATCTCAAACGCAAACATTCAAGGATCTTGTCGATACCATACAAAAGAGTTTGTATAAAGGCCGTAAACCCGAGTTGCGGGTTTGGTTTGTCTCCTCCGAAAAAATCGCCGAGTTGCCGTCCGTGGTGCCTATTTCCATGTTCATCAGCGATATCTCGGAGACAAAGGTCGTGGAGCCTAGGGTCATGGAGCTCACTTTGAGAAGCCAGGGGGTCCGAGCTTCTAGTATTCACTTAGTGGTTGAACAGCAAAACAAACACACTGAAGACTTTCCGCTAGACCAATATATCGCTCGTCAAGAAAACCGTGCTGGACAGGATTCAAACGTGGGTGGTGATCTTGGTCTTTCTAATCTTGGAAACACCTGCTATATGAACTCTGCGTTGCAGTGTCTCGTTCACATCCCTGAAGTTAACCAGTATTTCTTCTATGACCTTTATGAGCGAGAATTGAACAAGGAAAACCCTCTCGGAAACAATGGTGAAGTGGCCACTTCTTTCTCAAGTCTCATACACAAGCTTTTTGACCCCAAAAGCGGCACCTCAGTGACTCCAAGAGAGTTCAAATACACAATTGGTCGCTACTCTTCCATGTTCCATGGGTACCAGCAACAAGATACACAAGAGTTTCTCAGCTGGCTCTTGGATGCTCTTCACGAGGACCTTAATCGTATTCACAAGAAGCCTTACACGGAAAAGCCCGAGCTCAAGGACGAGGATGTGGGCAATATGGAAGCCATTATCAAACTCGCCTCCGATTGTTGGGACCTATACAAGCAAAGAAATGATTCCATAATAGTGGATTTATTCACTGGTCTCTACCAGTCCACTTTGGTGTGCCCCGTGTGTGAGAAGCAATCCATCACATTTGATCCCTTTAATGACTTCACCCTTCCTTTGCCCGTTAGCAAGAAATGGTACCATACTTTCACTATTGTTCATCTATTAAGTGATTCAGACGCCCCACAGATACGTGAACTCGAAGTTGAGCTTTCCAAAACATCCAACCTTGACGATTTGAGGGCTTATTTGAGTGATTTCCTCCAAGTCGACCCTGAGCATTTGTTCCTTTTCGAAGTTTTCCGCAACTTTTTCTACAAAGACTTCCAAACTGGTACATCGATGAACAAGTTCATTCCCATTTCAGAATTGATCTCCGACGATGATAATGTGATTGTTTATATCATACCTCATGATCCTACAAAAGACCTTATTGTTCCCATAGTGAACATAGTGCAGGATGCAGATGATTCCTACTCCATTAAGGAGCCTTTTGGAATACCACTCTTTGTGGTTTGTGATAAAACAAAGGATATCTATAGTTTTGGGTCAATTCGCTCAAAAGTCGAGCAGGCTGTCAAGTTGTTGTCGAATGAGAATATCGAAGAACGGTACCTAGAGATTCGAGGATCCAGTGAATCCAAGTACTTCTCCTCAGATGATTTCCCTCTTCTTAAGAAAGAGAACGGAGCAAGAGATGATGAGATGGAAGACACAAGTCCGGAGGAGAATTCAGATGGATACGATTCCGACGTATCTCTTGCACATCCATCTATGAGTGCTTCCTTTGGATTCGAGATGAAGGTTTTCGAGGATTCGTATAGAGAACCTCATTACAGAGGTTCTCAGAGACATGCTCAGCTGAGTGAAGCTGAAACGGAAACCCGCATATTACATATCCCTCTGGGAAGGCCAAATTTCAAGAACCTCAATAGCTTGGCTACTAGGTTACCCGAGCTTAAGCGCAAATACTACCATTACCCAGACTTCGTGGCCCAAATCGAAGCAGAAGAGACGTCGAGTCTGAGTGAAGATTCTGTGAAGTATTATGCTGAAGCACAAGCAAATGGGTTCGAAGTTGTTGGCTCAAGCAATCTCGAGAAGCAACAGAAAGCTCCAAGTGATCGTTCATTGTCTTCAGACGGCAAGCTTGTTTCATCATTGTCAGAAGCAGAAGATTCTGACTGTGGAGGCAATTGGGTTGATGTGGAACCTTTGTTATCATCTGTGGACAAGCTAGCCGATGTTGGGAGCGATACCGATAAGACATCCCTTAACAAGAATTTCATCCAAAATTTTCCGGACTCTGGCTCAAGCATGGCATCACCCAGTGAAAAACGCACGCCGTTATTAACAGGAAAGTCTATGCTTGTGATAGACTGGGAACCTGAGGTCTTCAAGCAATTCTATGAGTCGGAAGAATCTCAAACTTGGCGGAAGCCTCCCAAAATTCCTAATATGAAAGTGGAAGAAAGCAAGAAGCACTGGAATCTTCAGCAAGCGTCGACCATTTCGCTTCACGACTGCTTGAAAAGCTTTAGCGTTCCAGAGGTTCTTGGAGACCAGGATTTGTGGTATTGTCCCAAATGCAAAGACCACAGAAGAGCCACGAAAACCATTCAATTATGGTCTACTGGAGATATATTGACGATTCACTTGAAGAGATTCCAAAGTGCCCGTCGGTTCAGCGACAAGATCAACTCTGTTGTCGACTTCCCCATTGAAGGATTGGACATGAGCGAATACGTCAACTCCCCCACGAAAGATGAGGAGTTGATCTATGATTTGGTTGCTGTGGATAACCATTTTGGAGGACTAGGCGGTGGTCATTACACGGCCTCGGCTTTGAACTTTAAAGACAACAAATGGTACTACTTCAACGACAGCAGAGTCACCCCCATCGAAGATCCCAAGGAGTGCATCACTAGCGCAGCATACTTGTTGTTCTACAAAAAACGAACCTCAAATAAATTTGCTGGAGGACTAAACGTGGAGAGTCTTTTGGAAAAGGGCCGGGTTGCATACGACGAAAAATGGAACCAGCGCCAGGCTCTGATCCAACACATTTCGAAGCAATTATCTGAGTACTACGAGCAGATGAAGGATCACTCTGCGACTCAAGCGGACGTGGATGAAAGAGACAAAACGGCGGGAAACACTTTCGCTGATGACGAAGAAGAAGATCTTTATGATGACATTCCAGAGGCCTCAGCCATCAGTGTGTCTCATAAGAAGTCCCGGTCTCCAATGTCAGAACAGACAATGAAGTTTGAGTTTGAGAACCAGAAGAAACAAAGACTCATCTCCAAAACTTCGGATCTGCCCCGGTCGGTGAATATCAACCTCGGGTACTCTTCATCTGCATCAAACTTGGCCTCCCCCGAAGTCTCCTCATCATCAGAAGAAGATGCAATCTTCGACTAGATCTGGGAACCACTTTCGACTAAACAAATATCAAGCTTGGTTCACTGTGTAGAACCACAAGTCTATAGAAATCACGGAATTACTAAAAACAAGTTTAACTGCTACATTTTCAGAAGATGTGAGCAACATGGTTTGACTCAAACGATAATCAGCCAAAAGGCCTTCGCAAAGACGAGGAATATGTTGCCACGAATCATTTTGGCCGAGCTGCAACTCCTAAGCACCGTGTTGCCACGGCACCCGAAAGTGAGCTCAAGACCGACCCGATTACTCTACAACCTGTCAACGGAGTTACTCTGTTTAATACCTCAAAAGAGGACCGCCAAACTGAAATAGTATCATGACACAACCGCCACCTGGCAGGGCAACAGATACCCGCTCAACCCCGAAGGGGACCAGTTATCTATCGCCCCACGTTAAAACGGCAACAGTCGCTTGCTTACTGAAAAGCTGTCATGACACCACCTCAGGATTCGGCTGTTAAACTTACTTCACGAGCGTCGATCTGCCATCCACGTCACCACAGCAATGGCGAAACAACCGCGAAGGTTTAATTCCGCCAAGCGCTGGGATCAATGTCCAACACAGGTTGATGGTGAAGAAGTAAAACGGGCTGCGCATCGGTCTTCTTAAATAGTTTTTCCTCGTCGTGCGCGACACATGTGCTGTCCGCGCTGGTGCATAGGGCTACAGCGATGGGGCCGCGATGGCATCTATGCAATGCGCACTAGACGTCGTCTTCACCAGTCACCACACGCCCCAGAATGAAGAAGAAAGGAGCCCAGAAACATCGTAGTACCGAGAAGCCCCAACCATCTCTAAATGATAATATTCCTTTTCATCACGAGCATGCATTGGCACCCAGCAAGGTCATCGACCTCTTCCTAGACAATTTTAAACACATCCTTGCATCCGAAGAGCTCCCAGAAATGATCCAAGTAGTCAAGGGACAGCTTTTCAATAGAGACTACTTGTCTGCATTTGATAGCGATGATAAGAGATTTGCATATGCTGCACGCTGGACCCCCGCTCGTGCTCTAGCGTACAGTTCATTATTTGCCTCTTGTGAGCAAATCACTGCCTTGTTCGAGAACCCAGAGAAAAAGAGTCGGGTGTTGTGCATTGGTGGAGGTGCAGCTTCTGAACTTGTTGCATTGGCTTCTGTTTTTGCCAAACTTAAACAACCAAACGGAGGAACAGACTCGTCCTTGCACATGGACATCATAGACATTGCTGACTGGTCAACCATTATTCGTAACTTCACGTCTTACGCGCAAACCAAATGGTTCTATGACCCAAGCAAATTGACCGCCAATTTCATGTGTGGTGATGTTCTCAAGGAATCCCCAGAATCATTGAAACTAAACGAAACTGACTTGGTGACTCTTCTCTTCACCACTAACGAGTTATTTTGCGAGCATCGGACTGAAACAGTGCAATTGTTGCACTCCTTGAGCAGAAATTGCAAGAAAGACTCCCTTCTATTAATAGCAGAGAGTGCGGGATCATATTCTCATATCACAGTTGGAGGGAAACAATTCCCGGTGCAGTTTTTGATTGACACAATCCTAGTGGGCAGGCCCGGCGCAGATAATGGCCCTTGGGAAATCGTGGATCTGAGTGAAACTTGCTGGTACAGAATTAATGACAGCTCCCTCAATTATCCGGTAAAGTTGGAGAACATGCGATTCTTTTACCGCTTATACCGCAAGAAGTAAAAGCTCATTGAGTTTCGTTGACAGAGAGTTCGGCGAGGTTGGTGGTCAAACTCTCCTCCTCATTCTCCTCTTTTTCCAGTATCGCTTTGGGAGTCTCGGAAGACAGAGGCTCTTTTGCTTCTTGTGTTTCGAGAGATGTCTTGAACAGATCATCTTCACTTTCTTCAGCAGACTCTATACCTTCATCTTCGGCCAATAATGCGTCAAGCTCATGCTTCCATCCTAACTGGGTTGCCAATGCTATTGCCACGGCGTCGCAATCATCTTTCAAGATAAGGTCAGTCTTCCTCTTTCTATTTTTAAAATCACCCACAACCTCATTATTAATCAACACACGTAGAGCATTTTTACCTACTTCACTTGGCAAAGATGCAAAGGGGTGAACCGTTAAGGATGTGCCTGCAACAATGGCAACTTCCACATCATCACCATCCTCCTCCCACATATCAAAGAAGCGAATTGGCAAACCTTCGCCAAAAAATACAATGTCTGGCTTGACATAGCCACCACATTCCTCACATACAGGAATGCCCTTATTCTGAAGCTTATTCTCCATTAATGACTTGAACGTATCGCTATCCATTTCTGACTTGCAATCAATGCAATGATTTTTAGCGAACGAACCATGAGCTGCAACAATCTTATCATACAGCACCCCGGCAATACTCTCCAAAGTATCGATATTTTGAGTGTACACTCGGGCCAACTGACGCTTTTCCTGCAATAAGCGCATAAGGTAATGAAGTTTGGAGGGACGGAACTTGCCCGGGTACAATTCATCACATAGAGTGAAAAACGCAGTGGGGTCTTTTCGGAAGAAGTCTATATCGAACACAGCTTCAGGGTAAGGAAGCTTCAAGCGCTGGAGATTGGCGTATAGGCCCGTCTTTGGGCTTCTGAAATCAGGAATACCACACGATGTGGATATGCCTGCCCCCACAAAGAAAGTCACGTTTTTGCCCTTCTTTATGGCATGAACTAATGGTGCCAATTGTGCCTCGAGTGACATAGTAGTATGATGGTGTAGGTAGTGATGCGACTAGAGTGAGATCTCAATGAGCACTTGCGCATGCAAACTGCTGCTTTGGATATACTGCAGTTTCGCAAAAAAGTTCTTCTTCTAGAACTGAGCGAATTAGATCGCAAAGGTTGTTTTTTCTTATATGTGAGAAATCCACTCGTGTGTAGAGCCCAAAGGGTGGCGAGGCTCCGCACGACTAAAATGCCTAGCTATAATCGCGCGGCATGTGTAGTTCGCAACATTCATCTTCCACCTCTTTCTAAACCCAAGATGAAGGTATGTACGGCAACAGGCCAATGGCTCAAAAGTTTGCTCTTATTCAGAAGTGACTATTGTAAAAAATCGTAAAACTAACTATCTCAGCAAAGAATCACTTCATTGGATCTTCGTATCATCACAGGAGAGCTTCAAGAGTTGGTATTGAACTACCGACTACTGAATATTTATAACTTGATTGACTCCTCTAGGCAATATGTCTTAAAGTTCTCGATTCCGGATTCCAAACGGTCGGTCATGATCGATTGTGGTAATAAGATACACTCCACCGAATATGAGCGGCCCATTGCGCCAACGCCCTCCAATTTCGTCACGAAATTAAGAAAACACTTAAAAACTAGACGGTTGACGCTGGTTAAACAGGTGGGAAATGACCGTATTTTAGTTTTCCAGTTCTCAGACGGCATGTTCTACTTGGTGTTAGAGTTCTTTTCCGCAGGCAACATCTTATTGTTGGACCACGATCGGAAGATCTTGTCTTTGCACAGAGTTGTGAACGATCTTGGAGCTGATAACGATAAGTATGCGGTCAATGAGATTTACAAAGCATTCGATGACGAATTATTTGGCTCTGAGCCCAATTCAGATCCAACCCTGTTCACGGAGGCTGATATTTTGCAATGGGTCCAGGATCACAAGACCAAATCACTCAACGCTGATACGGATAAGAAAAAGAAAAAGGTTTTTTCTATACACAAGCTTTTGTTTGTGAATGCTAGTTATCTTTCCAGTGACTTGATTCTTAAGACCCTCTCGGAAAACGACATCAATGCTTCGTCTCTGTGCTTGGAATTGGAGAACAATGTTGATCTTGTTACTAAAACCTTGAAGGCTTTGTCTGAAACTGACGCCAAATACCATCAACTTCTAGAGAAAGCCACTGCTGGTGCATCTGAAGGCGTAATCGTCGAGAAGAAGAATCCGCTTTACAACGCTGATGATAAAGATTCAGTTGAATATACTTTTGATGAGTTTCATCCCTTTACCCCTCTCAAGGAAAGCTTGGGAAACTTCAAATTCCGCACAGTGAAAGGCTATAACAAGACGCTTGACGACTTTTTTTCCACTATTGAATCCACAAAGTATGCCTTGAGAGTTGAGCAACAAAAGCAGCACGCTCAAAAGCGACTCAACAACGCTAAAAATGAGAGGAATAAGCAAATTGAGCTGTTAAAAACCCAGCAGAATCTTAACGAAAAGAAGGGTAATGCTATCACCTATTATGCAGATTTGGTTGAGACTTGCAAGGAATATATCCAGTCAATGTTGAACAAGCAGATGGATTGGGTTGATATCGAAAATATTGTTGTTTACGAGTCTTCTAAGGGTAAGCCAGAAGCCAAGCCGATCAAGACTCCCCTCAATTTGATTGCAAACAAAATCAAGTTGCAACTTCCTGACCCCGACTTTATAGATGAGGCTAACGAGACTAGCGAATCCAGCTCCGAAAGTGAACTGGATAGCGACTCTAATGAGAGCTCTGACTCTGACTCTGACTCTGACTCTGACTCTGACTCTGACTCCGACTCTGATTCTGATTCCGATCTTGAGGACACTCGCAAAGAGGCTAAAAAGACCAAAGGCGAAGAGAAAAAGAAGCCCAAGAAATTTGAGAAGCCCACTGTGAATGTTGACATCGACTTGGGACTTTCAGCATTTGCAAATGCTAGGGTTTACTTCGATTCCAAGAAGATAGCAGTGAGCAAGCAAACAAAAGTCGAAAAAAGCTCGAATATAGCGCTCAAGAATGCCGACAGAAAAATCCAAAAAGATCTTGCTAAGAACCTTAAAAATGAGGTTGATGCACTCAGAGTCATCAGACCTAAATTCTGGTTCGAGAAGTATTTCTGGTTTGTGACTAGTGATAACTACTTGTGCTTGGCTGGTCGAGACGACTCCCAGACTGATATGATCTACTACAGACATTTTAATGATGAAGGGTATCTTGTGTCTTCCGATGTTGAAGGTTCTTTGAAGGTGTTTGTCTTGAACCCTTTCCCAGGTGAGGATATATCTCCAACAACCTTGTACCAAGCCGGAATTTTTGCATTGCTGACATCTTCAGCTTGGAATGCAAAAGTGAGTTCGTCGTCTTGGTGGCTCAAGGGTCAGGAGGTCACTAAGAAGGAGTACGATGGCTCGCTCTTGGGGCCTGGTAGATTCAATTACAAAAATAAGGTGAATCACTTGCCACCCTGTCAGTTAGTTATGGGATTTGGATTCTACTGGCTCGCTGATGAAGAAACTGCGCAAAAATATACTACTGCCAGAACGAACAAGCAATCCACACACGGGCTCAAAGTTGATATCAACAACAAGAAGAAAGATCTTGAAAACATGACGCTCAGCAAGCCGGAGAAGAAGGAGCTTGCAGAGGAATCTGATTCTACAGAAAGTGAATTCAAGCAAACAAAAAGTGAAGAAGCATCTACTCCTGCGACGGAAGAACTTGAATCCGATTTGATCAAGCTTGATATTCGTTCCGACAAAAAGGAGGCTAAGAATGTAAGAGGAAAGAGAGGCAAATTGAAGAAGATAAACGAGAAATACGCGAATCAAGACGAAGAAGAAAGAAGACTCAGAATGGAGGTTCTAGGTACCTTGAAGCAAGTGGAAACTGAAAAGCAACGTCGATTTGAAGAAGCCAAACAACAAGCGATGGCTAAGGAAAAGAAATTTGCACAAGCTAGGAAGGGCGCGGAGAGAGACAAGAGAGCAGAGGAGAGGGAGTTGCAAAAGTACCTTGAGGCGGACGAAGATGACAGCGAAGTGTCTTACTTAGAGCTACTTGACTCGCTTTTGAGCAAGCCCGAGCCCTCAGACAGGGTTGCCACTGCTGTGCCAGTGTTCGCACCATGGAACGCATTGAACAAGTTCAAATACAAGGTGAAAATTCAACCAGGTATGGGAAAAAAGGGAAAGAGTGTGACGGACTCGATGCACTACTTCACAACCCGGAAAATTGATGCAGGAAGAGAGGATACTGATTTGGACTGGCCAGAGGAGCACGAGATATTGAGCTCTCTCAAGCCAAATGACTTGAACGGTGTGATTAGTGTCAACAAAGTGAAGTTGGTTTTGCCTGGTGGAAATGCCTCAGATAACCGTGGAAAGAAGGCAGGCAAGAAGGGGAAGAAATGATCGGCATATATACAAGAAATGTTTATAAAAATATACTAAACATTATCACCTCAAAGCAATACTAAATGACAGATTGTAATGGAAGATCCGTATACTACCAAGCTGTGGAACGTCATTTCAACTTACTCCGAACCGAACACTGCGCATGATAAATGAACTTTTTTTCATACTCACCTCTTGTTTAGAGCATGTTTAGATTATTCGTAAAGTCAAGACCTCTTCTTAACGAAATTTACCCATCTTGCACTGGCTGATGCAGAGTCGCATAAACGATCATGCATTAGGTTGAAGATGTATAATATCCACACATATTAGGCGGACCTGCAGGTCTTGATGAGAGGCACGCATATGCGCATCAACCAACGTGACAATTAACAATTGAGCACAATCTACAATAGGAACAAAAAAAAATTCCCAAAGTAGTTAAGAATTTATTCTCATTAAATTGTTTCAGCACATGTATCTCGGAAATGTTTAGCTCCGTCCCTTGACCGTACCTGGGGTATTGATAGTGGAGTTAAGGCATCCCCGTAAAGACAATGATGAAAATAGACCAAGACGGCCCCTAGTGTATTACTATAAGGAGTCAGCAAAAACTGGAATAAGAAGTACTTTTTTCATCTATCACAAAATTTATTATTCAGTCGACTTGAAAATATTTTAGGAGAGGTTGGGGGCTCAATGTCGAACCTATTGGCTATTAATCCGCGACCGTGTGCGGACGCACAGTTTATAATATACCCCATCATACGAAGTTTCCAGTGAAAACAAAAAATAGTCAAATTCGATATTGGTGAATATAGTAGGTGTGTTTTCTACTATATTGATTAGGTTATTATCTTTAGCCAGAGATTTTCATATAGTAAAAATTTTTTTGTCAGACAGACGTATCTACGATCCCACGGGTATATGTCACGCAGCTCGTAATGCTACAGCGTCGGATCACACTTGCTCTCCTAAAGTAGTCGAGCTTCAAAAGGTCAATACACCCCCTCACATTGGGATTATTTTTCGTTCCCCACAATAAGGACGCTGCAATTGGTGATGCATAAAATCCAACTACGGCAAGGCTGATTCAGAATGAGGCGGAATCACCCAGAATCGGGCAGTATCAAGCTCAATGGAGTCAAGATTGAGGCGAGATGAATGAAGTCAAGGCGCAATTGTAGATGCAAGCTGCAAAACCTGCGGATCCCGAAGTTCGGTATTATTTGACTGACTTCACTTAAAATTTAAGCATACAGGTGCATCAGCTAAGCAGCAGCTATCATTCGTGGAGGCTTTATTTTCATGGGCCTGAGCTAATAGACGCAAGGCCCAACGTGGTTAGTGCGCATAGGGTCAAATTGCAAATGTTCCTGACGTATATGTAGGAAATATAAACGATCAGCATTTCACCAAGGGTTTCATGATCACGGGGAGGGGATTCAAGATGTAATCCGAAGGGATGACTGGGGTACATGCCGGCCTCGTGATCCTCGGAGGAGAATCTTTTCCCTCGCCTATTGTTCTCAATCAGCCCAATTGTTGTATGCACTGAAAACAAACTGCGTCCATGATAATTAACGCACAGTGCTGCACCCCCCAATGGACTAGACACGTGCATTCAGTGAGTCCATCCACCCAATGGAGCTCCAAACCACATATATATATATGTACAGAATATTTCGGGTTTACCCAGATATCGTCAAAAACTACCTACTCATCTACACATCCAATGGTTGCAATCTCTAAGCTCGTCAACAATGGTCTTCTCCTTGCAGGCCAGCAGGTTTTCAGGGACTTAGCTAGCCCAGAACAAGCATCCACTGAATCCTACAATGTGGTTAGATTCTTAGCTGGCTCTGGGCCTTACATGCAACACCCAGGTTACGGTATATCCACCGATATCCCTGACCAGTGCACGTTAGAGCAAGTGCACTTGTTGTCTAGACACGGAGAGCGTTACCCCTCCAAGGGGGCCGGCAAAAAACTTGAAGCCATCATGTCCAAGGTCGAAAACTACAATGGTACCTTCAAGGGAGATTTGGAATTCTTCAACGACTACACCTTCTTTGTCTCCGACAAAAACTTGTACGAAAAGGAGACCTCGCCTTTCAATTCTGAGGGAACTTACGCCGGTACTGCTGATGCCACCAGAAACGGAATGTCCTTTAGAAGTAAGTACCAATCGCTTTTCGACTCGAGCAAAGAGGCACTCAATGTCTTTACCTCTAACTCTGGTCGTTGTCACGAGACCAGTAAGTACTTTGCCAGGGGTTTCATGGGAGACGAGTACAGTGAGGACTCTGTGAAGTACTACATCATTGATGAGGCTACAGAGATGGGTGCTAACTCTTTGACTCCACGCCTGGGTTGTCTTGCATACGACCCAGACGCCAATGACGATATTGTCAAGAAGTTCAACACTTCGTACTTGGAGACTGCCAGGGATAGAATCATTCTGGAGAACAAAGACTTCAACTTGACTACTGCTGATGTCCACAATCTCTTCGACTGGTGTGCTTATGAGATCAACGTCAGAGGCTCTTCTCAGGTGTGTGAGCTCTTCACCAACGAGGAGTACATCCGTTACTCTTACTCTAAGGACCTTGAGACCTACTACGGCAACTCTTTTGGAAACAACATGACCGCAGTTGCTGCCGCCCCTTACTTGAATGCTACCCTCAGATTTTTGAACGAAGAAAACCCCACTTTCAAAGTGTTGTTGGCTTTCACTCATGACACTGATATCGAAGTCTTCCACTCTGCTCTTGGTTTGATTGAGCCCGCTGAAGACTTGCCAACTGACCGTGTTCCTTTCCCAAGTCCTTACTCCCATGTGCAATTGACCCCACAAGGAGCCAGAACTGTCGTGGAGAAATACAGCTGCGGTGGTGACTCATACGTTCGTTATGTCATTAATGATGCTGTGATCCCATTTAAGGACTGTCAATCTGGCCCTGGCTTTTCTTGTAAGCTTTCTGACTTCAACACCTACGTTCAGTCAAGACTTGAGGGCAAGGATTACAGATCTCAATGCAAGATTGACTCCAATGTGCCATCTGAAGTCACCTTCTTGTGGGATTACGCAACCGGCAACTACACTGCTGCTGACATCGACTCTTAGATGGCTACTTACTTTTTATACCTTCTTCTCGCTTCTTACTCTTCGATCGCTACAAATAAAAGTTTTTGTGTTTTATTACACATGCCGTATTAAGTATTATATTCATGATACAATTTTCTAAGTTTCTACGACGAAACAACCTTTTCTCATGTGATGTGAATTTTTTTTTTGACGGAATACCATTTTCTAAATGTAAGTTTCCGAAAGGGCAGTTTCTTCACTGGCCGGTTCGCGAACCACTGCTCAAATAAGAGGTGGTAGCTTAGATTTATACTCTGATTTTTTGTTGTTTCAGTCGAAGTGTGGGGGACACAGATCTAGTCACCACGTAAAGCACGAACCACTGCTGGTCGCCTCATCATGTACTTGGTCCACTTGTATACCTCTGGAAACTCCACTTTCAAGTTAATACCAATGCGGTCCACGACATTGTTCCATGGCACAAAGGATAGGTCCGCAACAGTAGCTCTGTCACCGACCAACCAAACAGGATAATCGAAATACCTGGAGGAGCTCAATGGTGTTGTACCGGCAGAATAAGCCGCAGCATTACCTCTATCCAAGTCCATGATCAAAGCTTCTCTTCTCTCGGCCAACGCCATCTCTATAACCCCATAAACACGTCTGACTTCATCAGTGTATCTCTCGACGGCTGATGGAACGGGACAGGAATGAAAGTAACGGAAGTGCAAAGCTTGGCCAATCATTGGGGCATGACCTGAAGTCTGGAAGAAAAGCCACGAAGAAATTTGCGATTGCTCGACAAGGTTGTCTGACCAAAGCGCACATTCCCCATGATCTCTTAGGTGCTTGGAAACTAAATACAAGATAATAGCACCTGACTCCCAAATGGAGGTGTTGTCGTTGTAATGGTCAATTAAAGCAGGGACTCTTGCATTCGGATTTATGGTGACAAATTCAGGAGCCCTTTGCTCGCCGGAATTGAAATCCAAGAAGATGGTGTTGAAAGGAGTTTCGAGCTCCAGTAATATTATTGCAACCTTAAAGCCGTTTGGGGCCGAGCGATGAGAGAATAATGTATATCCTTCAGATGGCTGGTCGGAAAAGAACCTGCTGATGCGGGACTGGGTAGCGCTATTGTCGGCGGCTTCGTTGTGAAGATGTTGCTGTAGTAAATTTAGATTGACAGCATTTTGTTGTTGGTCAGCAAGAGACACGGACTTCAAGCCTGCACTCAAGTTTGATATGGGGGTGCTTGTAGCATTGCTTCCGTGTAATGTGTCCTGTGACATTGATGGTCTCTGAGTAATTGTATACCTTGGGACAGTGTTGAAAGTTTATAGGAGACGGGAATACAGGATTTACCTAGGAGGAAGAGGAATGCCACTATACTCTAAGGTCCTGGGGCGCTTCAGAAGGTGGTGCAACGTGCTATTAAATAAGAGGCTTTTGAAAAGCGAATGCAACTATGGAATGGTTGTTTCTATTAAACTTGTCTTGCCTTAAGTTGGGGACTCGTGAGAAAAAAGTTCGTCGCACGCTAAACACCTGTACATAGAAAATTTGGAGTAAGTGGGGATAATTGCGAGTCATAGACTCATGCAAGGTGGTTTAGCTCTTCATAGGCCTGATTCCCGGGTTGATTTTCGGTTCTTTCTCGGGTTTCTCACAATACAATAACAATGCTAGTGTTTAAAAGCTCATACGATTCTCTGCTTCCTAAAAGAGGCTTACATCTGTACCGGCTTGCCGCAAGATCCACACTTGACATGCAATTCCCCACGTACGAAATTGCGCGCAGCTAAGGTACCACTACGTACAGAATGAAGGAAGTCTAGAAATCAGGCCCAACATGTCAAAAATCAGTCGCATGCTAACCAAAACAAAACCCGGGCTTCAAACTGTATGATATTCTCGGAGCGGCACATGCCCCTACACTCGAGCCCTGTGTCATGAGTCTTATCTTGCATCTAGCGCGCCTCGCAGTGAGTGCGATTGGAACAAAATGTATGCAGAAAAAAAAGCCTTCTGCTGTGGGTTACAACTCGGAAGTGTCTCTTTTATAATCCGGATTTAGCGTCTAGGCGTTTGATTTTATCAAATCATCATCTAACATACGAATGGAGCCGCACGTGGCGATTCTCGTCTTGGATACTCCCATCCCTGGCGTGGCCGAGGATTTTGGAGACTTTGGAGACAATGTCAGTGCTTTATTGAAGCCGGGCAATTTCCTGACTGCCAAGTATCAGATAGCTGTCCTGCCAAGTGACGATGCCTCCAAAGCGAATGCAGTGGAGGAGATCCTTGATAGACTCACTGCTCTTGTTAAGGCGAAGGTTGTCCGCGGAGTTGTGTTGACTGGATCCCGTGCAGATGCCTATGCAACCGACAATGTGTGGCTCAACCTCCTTGATAAATTCATACAGTCCACCTTGCTTGGATTGAGTGATTTCCCAATTGTGGGGTTGTGTTTTGGCCACCAGGTCATCGCTAAGAACTTGGGGTGCAAGGTTAACCGGAACTCGGCTGAAAACGGCTGGGAAGTAGGTGTCCTGACTATCTCATTAAACAAAAGCATAATGGATATCCCCCAATCCCCATTTAAGGATGTGCTAGTTACCGAAGACAACAAATTTTTAGAGCACATAAACTTGGTTGAGTTTCATAGAGACATTGTTTATGGATTGCCTTCTGCTAATACTAAGTCTTTGGTGGGCTCCACGTCATTCCAGAACCTTGGTTCGACATCAAAATGCTCCATCCAGGGTCTCGTTACCGACTCGGGGCCTATAAAGATCTTGACCTTCCAGGGCCACCCAGAGTTCGGAACAGAGGAAGCTCTAAGAATGCTTGAAATCAATGCAAAGAACAACATCATCGACAAGGCCGTGTTTGAGCGCCTGACCTACAACACAAAGAATTTGGTCAACCAAGGCGACATCATCGGTCGGGTTATCTGCGTTTTTATAGAGAGGTACATTTGAATGCTGTTCTGCAATAAAAAGCTCTATTTATTATTTTGGCAAATTACTGGCTGTATGTTTCTTGTATCCTGAAGTGATAATTGTACGATATTATGATATATTATCAAACCTGTATTTATAACTGTATGATATTATGATAAATTATGAATTCTGTATATGATGCAACTAGTCGTCGAAAAACTTTCTTGGTTGAGAAACTATCGAGAATCCTTGAAGCTTCCCTCCTGAGCCATTTGCAAACTTGTGTTCGGTCTTATCAGACTTCTCAGATCTCTTGCTCAACGTTGCATTGATGGAGTTAACCTTTGCAAGCTTTGTTTCCAAAGTCTTCACCCTATCATGGGCGGCCTTGAGTTCCACATTTTGAGATGTGGTCAACTTAGTGATCATCTCTCTCAACTCATCTCTTTGGATCTTCAAAGACATGATCTGAGACTCGAAGTATTCATGGTTCAGGCTCTCTGATTTTACATCACTGTGAGTATCACTTGAAGTCAGACGGTCCTCATCAAATTTTGCGCTCTCAAGCTGGCTTAATTTCTCTTTCAACTCGGTATTCTCTCTGAGTAAATCATTGAACTTGTGGAGCATGCTGCTATCCATATTTGAAATACCAGGTCCCTGTAATTCTTCGAGTTTATCCTGAAGCTGGACAACCATATCATTTTTAATGAGGAGTTGGTTGAATATCTCATTTTTCTCATAGTCGAGCTTCAAGGCACTTGGGGATTGTCCATGCTCAGCTAAGATAGCATGCTCTTCACTAATAAACCTTAATTTTCTTTCCTTGTTCAATTTCTCTTGCAAGGCTGCAATGGTTTTGCGCAACTCAGTAGGAGATTCCTTCGGTGTATCTTTGGTAGATGAAACTTGATTTTTGGACCGGATCTCAGACTCCAAAGCGAGTTCTCGCTTGATCGACAACGCCAATTCATTGGTGACAAGCTGTAATTCATTCTGCAAATCGTTGTTGCAATTCATTATCGAGAGCTCTTCCTTTGTGAATTTTAATGGCTTTGTAGGTGCCTTGTCGTGGCTTGGAGGACTCACAGACGCAATCAGACCCAAATCCGCAAAATCTCCATCTTGCGTGGCCATTCTCTTGGAGCCGGTTCTTGAAATCCGCTTGATGAAACTTCTCGATTTAGAAGAAAGCGACGCGCTAGATTTGCGTTGAGTATTCTCCACGGGTGCCTCCGATGCCTCTGCCGTATCACCACGAAGAATTGCACTGGATGGTACAAGACCTTGAACCTTGAGTTCAGAGCTTGATCTCGAGAGAGAGGAAAATCTCTTATGTTGAGCGGACTTTGTAGCTTGCTCGAGATCCAAATCTTTGACCCCATCTTGTAAATCACTAACTAAGTCCTCGTTCTCTTCACCTAAAGCAATATCAGATTGTTTGGGTGTGGGGCCCTCGAAATCTGAGTACACAGCGGAGTTTGAAGTATCCTTTTCAGCAATATCAATCTTTGAACCGCTACTATATGAGCTCGAGTTATCACTCACGGACCGATAATTCGTACCATTTTCCGCTTCAGGAGTGATCTCGTATTCTGACAGACCGGTGCTGGACCGGCTAACTTGACTCTGCAACTTTTCGGAGAAGACTTGATTGTCTTCTGTTGAATTGGAGTAAGTTTCCTTGGGTGTCTCTTCCAGGACAAAGCTATTCTGAGAAGAATAAGATGGTGACCGGAATTTGCTGAAAGCTGTATTCTGAGCCAAATTCTTAAATTTGAGTGGCCGCTTCCACAGTCTGGAGGTAGGCAGTCCATTTGCTGATGTATCCTCATTAAGAGTCGAGTCTTCTCCAGACTTATGTTCCGGAGCGTCCGTTCTTCGGACTTCAAAGTCGCTTTTGGCTGGGGAGAGCGAGACCGAAGGTAAATCTTTTGAATCGTCTTCATCTTCATTGACGGGAGACTCTTCAGTGATGGCTGACTCAGAGTACTTGCTAAACCTCGAATTTTTATCACTGTAAGTACCATCACTGTTGCTGTCATTTTTGAACAAGTCAAGCTTTCTGACGCGCATAGAGTTGGACTTTTTGATGGTTGATTTCCGAGATATTTGGGGACTCTCCTTGCCATCGTCGAAATGATAAATAGCATCAGCCTCATCTATGCTTTTTGCAGGAGGCTTGCGATGTAACGTTCGAGAAGACTTTTCAGCGGTCTGCTCTTCTTCTTCTTCTTCTTGAACATTCATCAAGGAATCTGTGGATGTCTCCAACATGCCTGATCTATTAGCTAACGGTGGATCCATCGAAGCCGAGGTACCCATGTTAGGAGAGTGCTGGAAGTTTTGAGTAGGATGCATATTTGGTGCAATATAACCCGCCTGTCCCATATGGCCCATCTGGTTCATTGGACCCATCTGCCCCATAGGATTCATTGGACCCATTTGTCCCATAGGATTCATTGGACCCATTTGTCCCATGGGACCCATTGGACCGTTCATGGGGGATCCCATTGGTCGAAGCCCATTATTGACTAATGACAGTGATCTAGAGTTGCCTTGGCCAACATTGTTCAAAGAATTTGCTCTAGTGCCCATATTGTTAGCCCTAAAATTTTGTTGGTAAGATGGACCTGAGCGCAAAGACATGGTGTGTTGGCCAGCTTGATAAGGACCATAGTTGCCGTTGTTCGGCATCATATGAGGGTTCTGATTTGGAAAGTTTGGACCATACGGACCTGGAGGAGCTCCGTTCATGCGAGGATTTTGCATAGGTGGGCGGCGCATCATTCCATTTGGAGAAGGCCCGTTACCGTTCCTAAGCATGGCGTTGGAATTAAGAGACATGGCTCGAGGATTGATAGGCGGTCCGTTTATAGGTCTACCAAGGGACATCGCCCTTTGGGATGGGTCGCTTGTGAATGACATGGACCGTGGGTCCTGTTGAGCCATGGGATTACCACCTCCAGCTAGAGACATAGCACGTGCACTTTGGGCAAGGTTCATTTTTTTCTGATGGTTCATGAACTTTCGGTATTGCACGTTGTTAAGTCCCTTTTGGTTCGTTCCCGTACCGCCTAGCACAGGAATGATCGGGGTTGTATCCATGCCAAAAGAAGAGGAAGTGTTATATCTTCCAGGACCCTTTAAGCGACTGATATCATTGAAGGACATCTCTTGGGTGAAGTCGCCAATATCAGCACCTGCATCATCATCAAAAGCGCCGCTGTCGGGGCCCTTTTTTCTGAAGAATTTCTGCATTGACATGGAGTTCATCGAAGCTTTCCGAGATGAAGGACCTACTTGATGACTTTCAAGAACGGGAGTCATAATATCGTGATTGGAGTAGTTCTGGTGGAAGTTTTGGGGGCCTCCCGGGCCGCCAAACTGGCCGTGGCGACCGGGCAGGTCTGGGAAGTTATTTGGCATATTGAACTGCAGTCTACCGTTGGCAGCGAATCCTGAAAGGGTGTTCACGTCATTTTCGCTCGCTAGAAGCTGCTGTCTGAGCTGGGCCTT
The DNA here is from genome assembly GCA_002374405.1 of Metschnikowia cubensis. Lineage (NCBI taxonomy): Eukaryota > Fungi > Ascomycota > Pichiomycetes > Serinales > Metschnikowiaceae > Metschnikowia > Metschnikowia cubensis. Next base: position 194,504 of record NKZA01000013.1, read on the forward strand.
ACCGGAAGCTTCCATGGTGGTTGTAAGAGTTTACCTTGCGGAGTGTCACGCAGAAAGAAGGCCACGGCACAAAGGTTCACTGTAATGTGCACTGGAAAGGGCACTATGCAAAAACTGGAAAATAATGTTCTCCGGTCAGGTGTTGGGGGTTGTGTGTTGAACGAAAGAAATGGGGACAGGGGGCGCCTAAAGTGGGAGTTTCAAGAATGTTAGGGCTCGCCTTAAATAAAGGGTTGTTTCAGATGCGATTGTAAAGTGGCGACCAAAGGAAGAAAAAAACGCTTCGGGGGAGTGTTCTGGTTCTCGTAAAGAGTAGTGATATCCTTTTGTCTCTTGGTACAATACTTGTTTCAGGTTTCCAAACGGCGCAGAATAAAGATAGTTGTTCCTTAAAAAAAAAGTAATGCACTCAGTGCAATGCCGACCAGGTTCTGATCGCACGCAGATCATGTGATGCGTTCGAAGCATTCGAAGTGCCTTCGCTACATAATATTATGCTTCTAAAGTTGTGCCGCAAATTATTCTGCCTTGCACTTGTACAACAATGAATCGACCACATGAAGACGAAAGTCCTACAGTCTACAGGATGAGGTAAGTCTTCGGATGAAAGGGTGTAAAAAAGATTTGATGGAACGCCTCGTGCCCATTCACTCACTGGGCTTGTCAGGCATATGACAGCAGCTCTGCATAGCACCCTGCCTGATTTAGCTACGACAAAAATAGGCCAAATAAACCATTTCTAGGGCATTCGCAGATCGATGCAAGAGTCGCAGAACAATAACACTGCTAAAACAGTAACTGGTGCGCCGCATAGAGGGGCTCAGAAAAGGTACAGTGGTGAATTAAAGTGTAGTCAAAAGCCATGGAATCTCAACTCCAGCGTCGCGGGGCTTGTAGGCACAGCCACGCACGGAAGGTATGGTGTGGGATATTAAAGCAGAAGCCTGTGTAAATCTATATGCCCTCTTTATTCAAATGTGTTGGGTCAGTTATGCTATCTCTATGCAATATGTTTGGGCCTAGTCGCTACCGGGCGAGAAAAGTCGGAGAAACAAGTGGAGAACCACTCGAGTATACTCACACACTATTCCAGGTGCCTTCTGTCCCACTTACCGGACTCTAGAAGTGGTCGACCACGAGCCCCACGATCTTGTACCGCCTGGAAAAGTAAACCCTCCATTTTTCTAAAGTCTGGAGCTGCTTCTCAGTCATCCCTGAAAGATCCCACGTGGCTTTTAAGGGCACGCCTTGTTGTGGTTTCTCATGGAGTATGTTGCACCCGAGAAGACGGCCCACATCCTTTCCCACGAACTGGTTGTAGCTATTGCCCTCGCCGTAGTTCTTTGTGTTGTGTGTCACATCGTATATGTACCCTTTAATGCCTATATATAGCGAGGGCTTATCTTTCCCGTTATATTTGGACAACTGTGATCTGGTGAATATCGGTAGCTCGTGGATGTCTAATTGGCTGTTGTAATCTCTGTAGTCAAAGACATCAGATTGCTGGGTCGTCTCCATGTGAATAGTCCGGACGGTCGGGGAGGCGCGGCCTGACGGGGACTTTACGTAGTGATCGACAATGTGAGATTGGTACCCAAACAGGTCGAATGCAGGATCTGCCTAAATTATCCGATACTTACTAACCTAACATGTTCCCCGGGAATACATGTATTGGATGCAGGGGTTTTTTTCTGGTCTTTTTCACTCATTACTCATAAGGCTTCATGTGTTTAGACATTTTCCCTGCTAGAAAATCCCAAAGCTGTGCTTCTGAGCCAAACACAGCAAAATCGTAAATCGGGAAATTTCGAAAAATTTCAGATTTTCAAGGTTATCAAATAAGAGTCAAAAAAAGTCGATTCCGCTTACTCCCAACTCCCAACTTTGTTTCTGTCTTGCCTAATGTGGACAGTCGAACCTGGCCGTTCTGTATGGAGAATCGCACTGGTCTTCTCTCATTGCAAGCGTGCCTTGCGCTGATACATCTAGCAAACATGGTATGTGAAACCCCCAATTCCGAGCCTAACAATATACTAACCAATAGAGTGACGATGCTGAGAAGTACCCTTTCAAAATCCAAAAGCTCTTCACGCCCAAGCTTCCGTTCATCTATAAAGCTCCAACAGATTATGCCCCAGAGAGTCGGGCCACGTCTAGAATCACACCACTAAAAGACTTTCGGCTGATAAGTGAACAATATAAACAGGAGTTTGTCAAGCCCAAGGAGTCACAAGGCGCTAATTCCAAACCTCAAACCGAAACACATGCCGTGTCCTTTGCCCGACAACTTAAAGAATGGGAGGATGCTGAGGTCTTCGCTGCCAATGAGTATTTGAGGGACCCCAATCGAACGGTATTTGTCGCCCGCTTGTACTATACCATGACCGAAATGGATCTATCCAAGAATTTCAACCGTTTTGGAAGCATAGAGTCCATCCGCATAGCGAGAGACATCAAGTCCGGCAAGTCTCGTGGTTATGGCTTCATAGTGTTTGAGCGTAGGGTGGATGCCTCAAATTGCATTCAGGAGTTAGCACCCACAGGATTAGCAGTAGATCCTCCCGATGCCTCTACTAAACCTAGGAAGATATTGGTGGACATGGAATGTGGACGCTTGGTTCGGACCTGGAAACCTATGCGCTTAGGTGGAGGCTTAGGCGGTCGTCATTATACCATTCCCAGTCCTTACCATTTTAGAGATGCATCATCCGCTTCTTCTGGACGAAGGCCTAATCTTTCCCAAAATCCATACCAGTCATACTCCTCGCATTCGGATCGCCAATCAAAACGCTCATATTCCGACCGTTACACTTCGTCTTATCCTAATAAGAGACCAGCGCTCAGTTCCACTAACATCCCACAAAAAAGTGCCGTGCCACAGTCTTATTCATCCTATTCACCGGTGTCTACTAGTCATACAACTGCATCTGCGAGATCTTCGGATGCTTCAATTAAAGATAAATATGCGAAGTATCTGAATTCTGTTTCGAGCACTGGGTCTGAGACAAGTGCCAGATCAATTCGGTCTATTCGCCGCAGTTAATTGCAGTCCAAAAGAAAAAAAATCAAAAAAACAATGCATATAAGCTGGTTTAGATGTTGAAAGCCTGAAACACTCCAAAGTAGTTCATGGCCTTGATTCCTGTATATTACAATCAACCATCTTTAAACCTTTCTGTCGTCGACTATTTTCTGCGACTCTGCCCATTGACTCAACAACTGGAATGTCTCACCAATCAAAACTTGGATATCCAACTGGTCTTTGTTGAGGCGGATTCGAATATCACCAATGAAACCCTGTAGCTTGCGGTGGAAAGCGTGTAGATCCTTTGTAATACTTGCTTCTTGTTCTTCTGTTTTGAGTGCTTTCCGCTGCTTGTTATAAGCCTCGATCTTCTTTCGCACCTCCTTCTCAATGTATTGACATTGAGTATAAATGTAAGGATTCAAGGTGATCTTGTCCAAAGCAAAAGACTCGATGTCTTCTGTACAGCTTGCAAGGTCGTTTCTACCCAAATTATTTCTTAGCTTCAAGTTAAGTAGGAGCATCCTTCTGCTATCAGTCATATCCGTGGATCCAATGGAGTTGAGTATTTCGGCTGTGGTTGCGTAGTCATGGCTATTCAAGGTGCGCCTAGCTAGCAAGATCTTGTCACTTGTATTCATTTCATGACGGATTTGGTGGTAGAATTTCGACAACTGGTCCTTCTTGGGGTGGTTCATGAGAAAGTGGTAAATCTTGAGTCTGGTCACTGTTCTAGTCATGCGGATCCTGGGAAGAGATCGGAGGAGATTTGACCGCTCACGCTTGTTCAGTCTCCTAAGAAGATCTTCGATGAAAAAGTAGTTTGGCCGAATACCTCTCCTCATGAGACTTTTAATTCCTTCTTCCTCAGTAAACTGCATGAGGTGTTTCTTATCAATCTTATCATGAGCAGTCCCAGGTAAGAGCCCCAAACTGGACAAATTCGAAGAAGCGTACTTATTCTTATTTTTGAGCTCCGTCGGATTGTTCTTGAAGGGAGTCATCGTGGAGCTGGTCCGAGTAACCTGACATTCTTCCTGTAGCACACTCTTGTCTTCACTTGACAAGTTAGGCGATTGTTGGATCCATACATCAAAGGTTCTTGAAAACGCCTCTGCGTGATGTGGATATGTTTTAATGAAAGCATGGAAGATCTGCCTCACAAAGAACAAGTCAAATTGAGTGTATTTTGTCACAAACCTCTTCATGAACTGAAAGAGTTGGAAAAACTTGGCTTCGGTGACGTAATGGTTTGAGATCATCTCGTAACAATATCTCGAAAGAGATATGCCGTCTTTTTTCATTTCCTTGAGAATGAATTGCACCATGGTCATATCACTGTGGATGGAAAAAAATCGAATGTAAGACTCGTAATAGACTTTCAAAGCATATTTTGTCCTGCCAAGGGTATTGCGAACTTCGAGGATGGACTTAAGCTCTTCTTGAGAAATAGTCTTCTTCTTATTCGTATCCTTCAACACTATGCGGGTCTGCATTCTTGTCATTTGAACTAGAAAATTGTTATCATATCCAAAAGATTGGATGGCAGCTTCCACAGTAGCAATTTCCTTTGCAGTCCCATACATGTAGGTTTGATTGGCCAACATTGCTACTGTTTTCGGATGGGGGCTTTCGCAGCTTGTAGTCGCCAGCCAGGCATTGTAAATTTCACTGATGTTGTCATAGAGGGATGTCACTCTTATGAATGCAAATAGCGTTGACGACAAGAGGGACTCGTCTAGAGGGCGACCCATACCAATGATATTGATGAACAAGGACTTGGCATACTCCACATCGTAACTGTATGTGAAGGCATTGACGATGTAGCTCAAGGTCCGCGTGTCGTATGTGGGGCTTTGAAGATACTTGTACAGTAATCTTTGCAATGTTGATAGATCTTCCATATGGTAGCATAGCCAAATGTAGGTTCTTAAAAAAGAATCATCAACTGTGGAGCTACTGGGTTCTCTTTTCTCGAGCAAAGTTGCAAGGTCGTATAGATGCTTGACATGCGTAGAGTAATTGGCGTAACGGACCTGCAGTCGTAGACTGTACTTGACAAAAAACAAAGGTTGTTCAATTGTGGATTGGAGTAGGTAATTCACGGAGGTGTCTATGGGAGGATTTTCGTAAACACTAGACATGATTTCCATAATGATATCTATGGAAATGGGTGTTCCGTCGGCCTCAAAGGATTTCAATTTGTCGTACATGGTCAAGTAGTCGCCATCTTGGTATAACTCAATAATTTGTTTTTCTGCCAGAGAAAATTCATGGGCTGTTGGCTTAGAATGATCCAGAGAGCTCTCCTTTTCTGGGTTCATGGAGGATGCAGCTGCGAGAGTAGCGGCCGACGATGGTGTGGAGGACCGAGTCTTATGGTCCACCGAGGCCTTGCTAGATTTACGCCGCTCAAGGAGTTTCTGGCCTAGGTCCTTGGTTGTTTCTTTGAGCCAATATGCACAAGAAGCATCTCGAAGTTGCTGATTGGTGCAAAATGGATGCCGGGTAGCTCTGAAAGTAGGTCTTCTATGGGGATGCTGGTAATGTCGTATGTTCCATAGAAGGTTATTGATAGTTCGAATTAATGGGAAGGGTCTAGTCATGTTGAGCCGCCATGAGTCTTTACAATTGGAAATGGATGCTATAAAAAACGGGACTAGTTGCTGATTACAACCAGAGTTTCATTGGTAGAGTCTAAGAGGGACGCTTTTTTCTGGCGCGGGTACATGCAATTTTCATCGTGCCATATGGTGCGTTAATATTTGCAGATTACACACATTAAGAATATCTACACTTAAATACAATTATCAAATGAAGCTATGGAGACCTGAAGAGTGGAAGTTTCCGTGTTTCTCAGAATTTGCTGCAATTGATAAAATAATTGATTCTCCTACTATTCTCTAGTTTAGAAGCGGCAGGGAGCAATTTAGTCATTTTGTTATAGGTCTTGACTTGACACGAATGTTACTTCAAGTCCATAGTCTTTGAATGTCTTCAGATATGTTAAATAGCTGTCTGGTCAAGGCTTCACGGACGCCGCTTGTATGCAGTCGCTGGACTAGATATGATGTCTCGGCGCGATGAGATTCGAAGACCATAGAACTCAAGCACACTCTAAAATGGCTAGAAAGAAGTCTGCTACAAAGAAGGCACGTGAAGCTCAGGAGAAATTGGCTCAGGAGCAAGGCGTTGTTGAAAACAACCCAGTCGACGAAAAAGCAGTCCAAAAAGAAAAGCCTCTAGCGGAAGATGACGATGAAGAGCAGGAAGAGTCATCGGACTCGGAGATTGAAGATGAATACGGAGAGTTGTTGACCACCAACGTTGAGGAGCAGATCCAAAACGTTCTTACCGCAATCAAGCAGGATCCAAAGAAGCTCTTGGACCCTAACACTAAGTTCTTTGATGAGAACCAGGTGGAGATCGCCAAGAAGTCGGGCGATAAGCCCCTCTATTTGAAGGACTATCACAGAATGAACTTGCTCTCTGGAGACTACAAGAAAGATGATGAGTACGATAACGAATATGGAACCGTTGACGGAGAAAAACCATTGGTTGTCATGGAAAGAGAGGAGAGGAAGAAGTTGCTTGAAGATATCGACAATGCATTCAGTGACAATGAGGAAGGCAGCGAGGGTGATGACGACGAAGATTTCTTAAAGAAAAAAGCAAAGCCAGAAGTCAAGGAAGTCCAGGATCCTATGTCATTGGTGGATCCAAATGCCAACGCAGAAGAGTTCTTGTCTACGTACCTTAAAAACGAGGCTTGGATCCCGAAAAAGAACGACAAGGTCATTGACTTGGACCAGATGGACAACGAAGATGAACAGGAGTTCGACGATGCCGTAGAGGATTTCGAGAGAGCATACAACTTCAGATATGAGGACCCTAACGCAGCCGAGATCGTTTCGTATGCTCGTAACCAAGCAACCTTGAGAAGAGGCAAAACTAATGCTCGTAAGAGAGCCAGAGAAAGAAGCCATGCCGTCAAAGAGCAGGAGAAGCATGAAATCGAGCAAGAGTTGCAGAAGAGAAAGACTCAGAAGATCAACAAAGTCATGGATAGACTCGCCAAGATTAAGGAGGCCGTTGGAGATGATATTCCCGATGAGAGAATCGAGCGTGTCTTTGGAGATTCCTTGTTGAATGACGAATTTGATGATGCTGATTGGGATAGCAAAATGGCAGAGATTTTCAACGAGGAGTACTACGAAGAGGAAATGGTTAAGCCCGAATGGGGTGAAGATGATGAGTTGATGGCGGAGTTTTACGAAGAACAGAATGCCAATAAGGAGGCCAAAAACGAAGATGAAGCTGCAGAGAATGTTGAAAATAAAGAGACTGAAGACGTTGGGAACAACATGGAGGAGAGTGAGGAGCCAGAAGACAAAACCACCAAGAAAAAGAAAGCTTTAAAAGAAAAGAAATCTGCCAAAAAAGAGAAGAATTCATTGAAGGAGAAGGCCCAATCTTTAGTGGAAGCTAATGCATTGAAGATCCGTGATGAAATTGAAGAGGAGAGAGGAAGAGCCAAGGGAAGAGAAGATGAAGTTCAATTCAAGTACAGAGAAGTTTCTCCTGAGAGTTATGGGTTGTCTGCTAGAGAAATATTCTTGGCCGACGACAGTCAATTGAATAAGTACTTCAGCATCAAGAAGTTTGCGCCATATAAACCCAAAGAACAAGCTTTGAAGGACAAGAGAAGGTACACTAAGAGCAAACGGTTGAAGCAGTGGAGACAAGACGTTTTCAGGGATAAAAACGGACCTGCGAGACACGAAAATGAGGCCGAAAATGAGATATGGATCCCCATGGACGATGAAGGGCCCGCCCGCAAGAAGGTGAAGAAGTCGAAGAAGCTGAGTAAATAAGTAAGTATAAATAAGGAGCTGTCTTATAGGAAATTATAAGTAAATCATGCTATTATATAAATTAAGGGACCTATTCGTATTTAGGGAAGCTGACGATCGACTTAGCAGCTTCACGTCTGCGGTTCTTCAAGCTGTAGGTCTTGATGGATTTCTTGTCACACGCTTGAGCCTCTTCTCTTCTTTCAATGCGTGCCAACCACCACCTTACGGTAGTAAAGGCCACCAAAACAAGCAAGGCCATGCATCCAAGTATACCGTAGAACCAATTGTTCTTTCCTTGACCTGGTACGTTCACATTCATCCCGAATAAACCTGTTATAACATTTAATGGCAAGAATAATGTACCAATCAATGTGACATTACCCAAGATTTTGGTAACCATTAAATTGGAGTTGAAAGACTCCACCTGCAACTGCGCCAAATAGTTTGAGTGGGCTCTGCTAAAAATCTTTTCGTACGCAGACAAATTCTGGAACATCGTAACAACGTGATCTTGAATGTCTCCCAAGTACAATGCAATATCTGCTCTTGGCTGAACACGTCCAAGAGGGGACTGGAAGTGTGACATCATATTTGACGGAGCTCCTGGATTTGGGCCAAACCGCATACCACTAGTTGAAGTTGGACCTGATGTAGTGTCACTGTCGCCAGGGATAACTGCAATACTTGCAAGGTTTGCTCTGGACGCTCCACCGTGTGGTGCGTGCAGATAGTCTTCCTCAAGACACCTTTTGGCGAACATTTTGATGACATCGGCCTTGTTGGAAAGTAACCGCATCAAAGTCATGACTTTGCGCCTAGACTGCCCGATCTTGCGAAGGATGGAGCTGAAATTAAACAGCGCCGAATCCAAGACAGAGTCCTCTATAGCATCCGCCTCATACTCAATTCCAGTGATGACAGGAGCAAATCCATCTGTGATGTCATCAATCAAAGCGTAACCAATCCAGTCTGCACTCACAACAACATAGTCACGAAGTTGACGAACTCTTCTTCTCACATTTGCGGGGTGCAGTATTGGACTAAAGTGGAACGTAAGCACACCTTCTCTGAACACAACAATGTAGACGTTGATGGGCTCCAAGTAGTCTTCGGATTCCTTGTCTGGTTCGAAGGTGTGGAAACAAACAAAATAATAGTTGTGAAATAACTCAACTTTTTCTCTTGTTTCTTGCATCCGGATATCCTCTGCAGTCAATGGATGGATTCCGAAAGCCTTAGCCAATGTTTTCATCTCTGCATCAGTTGGACAGGTGCAATCCAACCACCAGGTTCCAACCCCATTCTTGAATAACTGACTGACGGTCTGTTCTGGTTGAACTAAGGATGGGATATCGGGAGAGTGAATAGTTTCTTCGTTGTCGGAGTGAAAGAACGAAAACCTGACAGGTAACTCTATTTCGCCGTCCAAATTCGTACCTCCAAATCTCACAACATCGGAAGACTCGTCGTCTCTTTTCTCATCCCTCAAGTAATCATCGGAGGAGTCCGAGGGCTTTCTAGAAGCGGTGGCTTCGAGGTAGTATGGATTCTCGGAAACACGAGGTCTAGAGTCATCGACAACAGAAGCGGTTCTGTTTAAAATGTTTTTTGGAGAATACTTCTTGGCGTTGTTGCTGAGATTGAACTCCGGCGCGTTATCCGAACGTGAGGCTTTTTCCATGTATGCGCCACTTTGTCTTTCCTCATTGATGAAGTCTTCAATTTCATCGAAGTCAATACCATTGATTTTAACGTGTTCCCGAAGCATGGGAAAACAAACATCCTCCTCGGTTTCTTGTGACGATCTAGAGGCGTGGGAATCAGCCTCCAGGTCAATAGAAGTTCTCGAGGGCCGACGCTCTCTTCTCGAGGAATAATGAGCACCAGCATTTACCTCGGTCGACGAGAACGTGGAGTCATTGGTCTTCTGTCTCAGCACTCGTGGCATTTCAAGGTTAGGATTGGAAGATCTGGGAGCCCTCACGGACTTCCTAGGTTTGAGGTGAGTGCGAGCTTCGTCGTCCTGAGCAGATACGGATTGAGACCTGGAATTTCTTCTGTAGTTGGGCAAGTCCGAGGGAGAACGGTGCTTTTGGGATTGGTCGAAGCTGGCGGAGTTGGAGTTGGGAGGAAGTGTTTCGGCTTGATTGCGGTGGTCCATTAAGGCCTCATCAGTCCTGCGATTGTTTGGGTGAGTAACGGAGCGCATGTTCTCCGACTCCACGCAAGATTCCAAGTCCGACATTTAAAGTGGGGAAGAGGGTCGAGGTTAGTTGATGGGTTGCAGGGATAATGCACAATATATGGTGATAGTTGCAGCAACCTGAAGGATCTGCACTTTTTTGTGGGCTAGCTTGGGGAGACCTCTTAAGAAATGACAACGCTTAAGGAGAAACAAAAACAGTGCTTACCATAGCCGAGTGGAATGGGGTTGAGAGTATGGAGGAAAAAACGCTCTTGCACCAGAATCAGTCCATGTAGAGGCAGCGAGGGGGGTCAGCGAGAAATATAAGTCGTGAAAATGAGAAGACTAAGACGTTAGGCGCAGGACGGGAGAAAAAAAAAGCACCACTATCGCGGGCGGAAATTAGCGCAGCGCCTACGTACAGGATTCCTCGAGTGCCCATGTGGCTCTGCTCATTTCCCTACCACTAGCGTTCCGAGAGGATACAGTCCTCTTTCCCACAAAAAATTAAACCTTGTGTACTTTGTTAATTGTTTGGTTTGGAAGATCCAAACCTTCGGAATTTGCTTTTTCGTGTTTGAAGTTCTCTTGCCTGAAACTGTACTTGCGCATGAATTATGCACAGCATGATCGAGCATGGCACACCCGAATACGAGTCTCAATGAGGTCAAAAGTGGTCAAAGCAAAGTGTCAAATATTTGGCAAACAATTACGGCCAAGAATTACGATCAATATTTGGCGCCAGTAATCGGGCTAAGAACCTGGCCAATAATTTAAGAAAAGATATGTGGGTAATCACATGTCAAATATTACGAAAAATATTATGGCATAAATAACCAATATCAGGTGTCACGATAAGCATCATGGACACGTATTTAACACAAGTATTAAGGATAAGGAAATGAAGGCCTCATTAGGGTTACAAGAAAATCCAATATTGACGAGAAAGATTCATGACGATCTTTCATGACAAGTATTGTTGAAGGCTATCTATTGAGACCACACCTATTGTCCTGTAAGCGAGCACTCCATACCCACCCATTGTATCTGAGTCATTTTATACCGTGAGCGTTTCCGTGAGTGCCAGTAATCAGGTTATACACAGTATATACACACAGGTGAAGCTACAAAATTGCTATGCACATTTCTTTTCGGGTAAACGCTTACACCCATTCACGAGGCTTACGCAAAACATTCACCAACTTTTCTTCCTCGCTTCCTGGCTCCGGGTGATGGTCATACACCCAGCTCGCCGTAGAGGGAAGCGACATCAATATACTTTCCACACGACTTCCCGGAGTTTGCAAGCCAAACTGAGTGCCTCTGTCCAACACAAGGTTGAACTCGACGTAACGGCCTCTTCTAATCTGCTGCCAGTTCTTTTGTTCTGGCGTGTAAGGATCATTCATATGGGCCCGAACAATAGGCACGTATGCAGGAATGAATGCATCGAAGCACGACTCCACCATCCGCAAAATTTCGTTGGGGTCCTTCTCGTCGTAGTCGTCGAAGAAAATCCCTCCAATTCCTCTAGTCTCATTCCGGTGCTTGATGAAGAAGTACTTATCGCACCACGCTTTCCATTTGGGGTAAAGCTCCGGGTCGTACTTGTCCAAAGCCTCCTTATGCTTGGAGTGGAAGTTGATGGCATCTTCCTCATTCAAGTAAGAGGGCGTCAAGTCGGCACCTCCACCAAACCACCAAGCAGTAAGCTCATTCGTCAGTGGGTCCGTAGTCTCGAAGTAGCGATAGTTCAAGTGAGTGGTTGGTGCGTGCGGGTTGTGAGGGTGGATCACCAATGACAAGCCACAGGCGAAGAAGTTGACCGAGCCATCTGGACTGCCAGTCAAATTTTTGTGGTTGACCCTCATTCTCTCCACCGCAGCGGGAGGCAATTTTCCATGCACCACGGAGATGTTGACTCCTCCCTTCTCAAAGGTCTTTCCGTTTTGAAGAACCATCGATTGGCCACCGCCACCTTCGCTTCTGTCCCAGGCGTCGGTATGAAACAGGATATTGTCTAGTTCAGCGAGAGCAGAGGTAATCTCCTGTTGCTTCAAGCGCACAAGAGCCTCCATTCTTTCCCTGATCGGGCGAGATTCGTCGTGGATTATACTCATGGTGTGTTTTTCTGTGTTTTTTTGAGATCAATGACTGACGGGCCAGAAATGTCTATCAGATTCCGGAGTGGTGGTTGGTGCTTTTCAGAGGGAAGGTTGATGGAAGTTAGGTTTGATGGAGGTTTTAATATGCGCTCGGTAAAAGTCGCATGATCTCTACCGGTGCGCTCGTATCTGCGGGGCAGCGAAAGCGCATATTTTGGGAGCTCGACATGGGGCTTCTTTGACGTGCATTACAGCTTGTGGTCTGTCATTGACGTCAACATGAACTTCATTTTGTAGTAAGCGCATTTTATCAGGTCCTTGTGGATATCCTACTTTTACCTGGCACGGTGGCTATGCTAGTGAAATATGCCACTAAATTGGTTACCAGCTAGAGTATCGTATGACATATATACTACGTAAACTAGTCTTCAATTCCTGGGCTTAATAACACTCATAGCTTTTCGCATTTTGATGTAGTCTTCTAATCTTCAGCCAAGCTGATTTCAACGTCGGCTTTCCGTGTGTGTTCCATGATGTACTGGGCATTTTGCCAGTCCAGCCCATTCGCTCTCTCGGTGGCCTCCTCTAGAGAGCTACATACTCCGCTAGTGAGATGTCTTTGGATGAGCCTTTTTCTCACAACCTCCAGGTCTACATCGATGAACCAGAGCTGGTCTGCCACCAGAGCCAACTGGCCCCACGGCTCCTCGCTTAGCCCCACGTAATTGCCCTCCACGAACACTATCTGTACCTCGGGCCCAATGGTAATATCGTTCTCTATGGGGTCTTTTTTGCTGTGGTCAAACAGCGGAAACGTCACAGTTGGTTCGGTAAGGAGCCTGGCCACATCTGCTACAAACCGTCTGCCGTCAAATGTAAAAGGAGCCCCCCTTCTCCGAAACGCCTCCTGTGGATCGGCCATCTGTTGGAGCTGGCTCCTGTACAAATGGTAGCCATCCTGTGGTAATGCTTTGGCGGTGTAGTGGCGTGTTTCAAGCTTGTTCACAATGCGGTCCACCAAGGTGCTTTTCCCTGCACCGGGAACACCGCCGATGCAAACGATCAACCTTTTTTCCCCGACGCTTGCCACCCGGTCTAAAACAATCCCCACAAGTGCATCAATTGTATGAGCATGCACGGTCATCTTGCTAGTAATGTTGGTCTCCGGTTGCCTCTGATTTGGAACCGTGTCTCAATGAATGGAAGGGATTTTATTTTGGGCTATACTAGGGGTGTGGGTGCGCCTTACTCCCTCTATGTTACGGATATGGACCTGGTGTGGAAAGACGAGCCCACCGCGAGTGAGATTGGCTCTGCTGCTGCCGAACTTGGCTTGATGGATTTTGATACCCAAAAGATCGACTACCTCTCGGTGCAGTTGGAGGCTGTGTTCACCAACATTGAGTCTGCCGAGGCTACTTCTGATGCCGCTGGTGGTGCGACTCTAGTCCTTCCGAATGGGTGCAAAGTTTCCATCACTTTCTCCAATGCCCAGATCACCTTGATTGTGCAGTTGACCAAAGACGTAACTTGGACGATGAAGGCTCGGAAATGCACTCCGCCGCTTACCAAATCCTTTTTCCTGTCTCTATGCCTTCTGGGTTTTGCTCACCACAGCTATCTTCTTTTCCAGATCCAGCAGTTACGAAAGGCTATGCGGGTGAAGGAGCAGTATACCTTGTACCTTGAGGAAAATTATAAAACTGTCAATGGTACCGAGCTTATGGATAAATATAAACGGCAGAATCCTGAGGAGAAAGAGATTCTTAACGACAAATTCCTCGATACCTTTGAGCAAAACGCTTTGAAGGACTACACCAAGCTCGTGTCCTCGGACAAGAGCTATTCATACATCACTCCAGCCATTAAAGACAGAGACACCTGGAAGGTGAGTGGCATCCGGAATGCTCCCAAATCACCTGACCGTGTGCCTGCAGTACCCATTTCACAGGATAAAACAAGTGTAAAAAGACCCCACGATGATGAGGAAGAGGATGTTAAGGTGAAGGTTAAAAAGGAAAATCCTCGTCCGATAATTGTTCCGGTCAAGAAAAATCCCAATACAAGGAAGCGGCTGCAAATCGGCTACATCAAAAGAAAGTAGCTGGCCAATCGTGATGCTATATAAATTTAGCGTAATGCTGTGCATTACAAGAACCCAGCCAATTAATATTTTCGTTTCACATTATCTTCTCATAAGAATGTGCTCAATTGTGACCAACGATCAATCAAAACCTTAAGACTCTCGATCTCAGCAGACTCCATGATTCCTTCGTAAAGCTCCATTAAACACTCAGACCAGAATTCCACAAATTCCTTTAACTCCTTGTCGCTTTGTGGTATGAAATTGTGGATAGGGATTTTCCGTTTGCCTTCCTCTTCAAAAGGGCGTGTTTTCATCCTATCTGAGAAGACTGGAATCCAAAACCGGATAATGTTCTGGACCTGTTGATCCAAAGAAGTTCTAGCGGAGGGATCGTAGTCGCGGATCAAGCACAAGTCGTCTCCGTACTCCTCCTTCATACATCGGGCAACAATAGACATCACCAAGACGTTGACCTCCTTATAGACAGTTTCGCATGCATCAGCCACCGTTTTGTCACTTACTGGGATGTTGGTCACCGGTACCTCGACCTGGCGCAAGCTCACGGTGGAAGGGTCGATTTTTCCAAAACGAAGCACATTCTCTTCGTAGACCTTTTCCGCAATGACTCGAGGGCTCATGTTTGCTTGATACGAGATGGTCAAGATATCATTGGCCAAAGCCTTGGCACATAGGTTCTTGTCATTGGACATAAGGATATGGAGAGAGTTGGGGAACTGGCTCTTGAAGTATAGACTACAGTCGAGAATGGCGTCATCTTTACGGGCAAATTTCTGGATTTTCTGCTTGTTTGCCTGGCCCTTGACGTTAGAATCTTTCTCTGCCAACGACTGAAACACCCACGTGATAGCTGTTCTCGCTAGCTTACCTATACTCTTCTCACCTGTGTTGTTGGAGTGGTCAGCATTTTTGAGTCCATCAAGCTCACGGACCACTTCAAGGGGTATTATGAGAACCAAGTGGTAATTGGAGCTCAAGCGCCGCAATTGCTCCACCACATCGAGTTTAGACAATATGAAGTTTGTGTCAATAGTCAAATATGAAATGTTCCCCTGCGACGGCACCACTTCCGTTTTTAACATGAAACGGTCCACATCCATTTGATCATCGAACCCTTCAAACTGCTGCTGATTTCTGGATTCAGAGATGAAGTCGGAGATCAATTGCACCTCTTGTGCATCCTCCATATCGACATCTAGATTGAAATCTTGCATAGGTTGGGATGTTCTTGGGAAGAGATTTTCTTGAGTTTGTACTCGTAGGTCTTGCTCTGTGTATGAGGGGTCTTGGTTTATGTTTGGAAATCCTGGAGCATGTTGTGAAGGTAACATGAGCTGGGAGGTATGAGCCTCAGAGCAGACAATTGCAGATGATAGCGCGCAGTCGTGGACATTTTTGAAACACTAATGAGACCAGTCTTAAATTAGTCTTACAAGAGTCTTATGGGTGTACAGGGTTTATCTTTTTTTTTTAAGAGTCTTTGAACAGTCTTGGAATAGTTTTAATAATCTTGTGGATATATTAGAACAGTAACGTTAAACTAGTAAATTTCACTAAATAGTCCTGAAACCTTGATAAAGGGCTTCCTGGAAAGAGCTTGATACATTTTGAAGTAAATGATATGTTAGATGCGAGATTTCACGATCCATCCGGTATTTGAGCCTACGATTATCGATCAGTTGTCAAGGAAACCACCCTTTTGGTAAATTTGCCCTTTGGTTAAATCCAGTAGCCTTAGCTTAAGAACCGCCTGGCACTTGCGCCGATTGCCGCAAAGCAGCTATCAACGAGATAACCCCGTATACCCCACGATCCCGCGGTCAACTATTTAAGTAGCCCTAATTCCTCCGTTTGGGGAATCATCAACTAATATAGTGACGAGTAGAAATCAAACGTGCTAAAAAGATTCCAACACATTCTGTAATGAATGATCTCGGAAGAATCTGATTATGTTTGGTATTAAAAAATCTGAGAAGAAACTTAATTATAGTTGGTGTTAAATTATCTCGAGGAAAAACTCGAATATGCTCACACCAAGACTGATGAAGATGATCACAATGATCATCATGGTGATTCGAGATGTGCTGGACTCATTGATGCTATCGCTGATGATGTTCAGAAACTCCAAGAACACTTTGCACCGATCATTGAGTACCTGTACTCTTTGTTCGATCTCCAAGTACTCTCTAATTGCACTGTAGAGTGGGTGTAATGCGGGCTCACTGGACCAGAAAAACTCCGGCGTGTCCAAAATCGAGCTTGAAAGATTCACATCCACCCGAAGCTTGAACAACTTTCCGGACTTTTTCAAGAGCTGCTGCCTTTTGAGCCCTAGTCTTCCTGTAAGGGCAAGTTTTTTAGGCAACTTGGAAATCAGCTGCAAACTGTGCACCATCCTGCTCTCAAAAAGACACAACTTGGTCAGTTGAGCGATGGCATATGACATGGTTAGCTTTATGAGATGATCCCCGCTTCTCAAGGTGATCATATCATTGAAGATCCGGGGTCTATGTATCTGCGAGTCATACTCGAAATGGAATTCCTCGGTTTCGATGTCTTGCTCGTCAATTGGATTCAAGAGTATGGGTTCTGGAATCTCGGATGCAAATGCTAAGTCGGCCAAAATGTTTTTTTCATGGATCTCAGAAAAGTTCCAGAACACGACAATTCCGTATTCCAAGACAAACATTTCAGCGTGATGCTTGAGAAGTTCTGAATGAGCTTCGTTGGAGGACGATTCCTTACTGCCTTTGGATCTCCCATTACCCAGATCTGCTTCAGTATTATCTTCAGAGTTGAGGTCATTCTTCTTTCCCAGACTATCTTTCAGACTGGTATCGCTATCGGAATCGTCCATGGGCGGTGCAAAAAACTGAGGCTCAGAGGGGTCAAAAGGTCCACTGTTGTCTGTGGCACCGGCCTCCGGGTCCATAGAGTAGTTGTTTGCATCTTCGGGTGTCTCCACTCCCGAGTAGTATTCGTACAAGTGGTCGATCTGTTCACTCTTGTTGATCATTTTCTCAACATACCTTTTACCTGGTAGCGACTTGGCGGAGTCGTTGGATTTGACTCTAAAACCATCAGATGCCGGGAGCAAAGGTAACGTGTATGGAACATAGAGTGCCTCATCGTAAAGACGAGGCTGTACATTGTGTACTTTCTCCAAAAAACACATCAAAGCTTGCAAATTGAACTCCTCGCATATGTAGTATGCAGTGACTCTACTGAGCTCTTTGGCACGAGCCTCTTTGGGCAATAGCTCGGCCCTGCTTCTTTGGATCTGAAACTGAAGATCCAGATTTCTCTGCTCTGGAACCGACGGGACAGGGTTCACCCGCGATTGTTGGTTACCGTTGATATCGGGAATAAGAACCAACCGTTGAGAGTTCTTGGAGGTTCTGGTGGGTAAATGCTGCGAGAGAATGTTTCTCCGCCTCTGGTCAACCGAAGGCGAGCTGATAGGAGGCGACATGCTTCTTTGGGGAGTCGTGAGGGGATTATTAGGGCTATTGAATAGTGGTAATCGGCTCTGGCCCGATGGTATATCACTCAGTCCACTGAGAAGCTTGTCCACGGATATATCGGTGTATTTGTTGGCCCGAGGCGAGATCCGTCTGTGTAGGCTAGAAGAGCCCTGGCTATTTCGTGACTGGCCCGAGCTTGATTCCACAAGTTGCTGCTGCTGCTGCTGCTTCTTGTAGTTCTGCCCTGCAAATGGGGCTCTGGTGCCCTTGATGACATTTGTTCTAGAATCTGTGACGAGAATGGATGGCGACCGCTTCGCTGTGGGGCGAGACGTGCCGCTCTGCCGGGAGGACATGCTATTACTCCTGAAGCGGAAATGTGGTGGCAGGTGGTAATAGTAGGCACTATCAGGCTCGGGGACAAGACAGTGCGGCCCAGGCAGCGGGCGGTCACGTGGCCCACTTCATGAGGATTTTTTCCTTCTCTGGGTTCCTCTGCTCACCGATAGCACAACTAGACTAGCCAATATGCCTTCGTTGAAGATTGCTGCAAAGGCACCTTTCATTGCCTACTCCTCAATTATTGCCTCTGAGTTTGTCAAGGCAGAGTCCAAAGCAGACTTGACTGTGGATTTTGTTGATGAGAAAGCCGTCGACTCTTCAGATGCTACTGCCTCTTTCACCATTGACGATAAAGTAAGCGTGGGCGAGCCCGATGTGTTGCAAATCCTTGCTTCTTTGGCCCCTTCCATCTCTGAGACCGCCAAAGACTCCACCTCCTGGGTCACTTTTGCCTTGCAAAAGTTGGCCAACAAGAACTTCAAGGCTTTGGCTGCTGACTTGGAGACTTTGGACGCACACTTGAACTTCAGATCCTTCATGCTTGGCCACTCTTTGTCATTGGCTGACATTGCTGTTTGGGGTGTGTTGAGAGCCAATGCCGTCATGGGCTCTGTTCTCAAGAACGAGGTTTACATTAACCTCTCCAGATGGTACAACTTCGTTGGTGCCGACTCCAGATTCGATGTTGCCGAAAAGACTACCAAGGCTATCAATGAGATGAGAAAGTCTGCTAAGGCCTCCAAGGGTGAGAAGAAAGAAACCCACAAGGCCAACTTTGCTATCAACTTGCCAAATGCCAAGATGGGACAGGTCGTCACCCGTTTCCCTCCTGAGCCTTCTGGATACTTGCACATTGGACACGTCAAGGCTGCCATCTTGAACGAATACTTTGCCCATGAATACAAGGGTAAATTGATCATTCGTTTCGACGACACCAACCCATCCAAGGAGAAGACCGAGTTCCAGGATGCCATCATCGAGGACTTGGCTCTTTTGGGTATCAAGGGTGATCAAGTTACCTATTCCTCCAACTACTTTGACCAGATGTACGACTTTGCTCTTCAGTTGATCAAGGATGGTAATGCTTACTGTGACGACACTCCATTGGAGACGATGAGAGAGCAAAGAATGGATGGTATTGCCTCTGAGAAGAGAGACAGACCCGTGGAGGAGACCTTGAAGATCTTCACCGAGGAAATGAAGAATGGTACTGAGTTTGGTTTGACTAACTGCTTGAGAGCCAAGATCGACTACACCAACCCTAACAAGGCTTTGAGAGACCCTGTCATTTACAGATGCAACTTGACTCCTCATCACAGAACAGGAACTCAATGGAAGATGTACCCTACCTACGACTTCTGTGTTCCCGTTGTTGACTCCATTGAAGGTGTCACTCACTCTTTGAGAACCAACGAGTACAGAGACCGTAACCCTCAATACGACTGGATCCAAAAGGCTTTGAAGTTGCGTCATGTTGACATCTGGGATTTCGGAAGAGTAAATTTCATGAGAACCTTGCTTTCCAAGAGAAAGTTGCAATGGTTTGTTGACAACGGCATTGTCCTGAACTGGGACGACCCTAGATTCCCAACCGTCAGAGGTGTGAGAAGAAGAGGTATGACCGTTGAGGGTTTGAGAAATTTCATCATCTCCCAAGGTCCTTCCAAGAACATCATCAATATGGAATGGTCGTCTATCTGGGCTTTGAACAAGAAGGTCATTGACCCAGTGGCTCCTAGACACACTGCCATTGACTCCACCAACGCTGTGCCAGTGCATCTTTCCAACGGCCCATCCTCCCCAGTCACTGAGGAGAAGCCTAAGCATAAGAAGAACCCTGATGTTGGTTTGAAGAAGGTATTGTTCACCAATGACATTTTGGTTGAGCAAGCTGATGCAGCCAGCTTTGCTGAGGGTGAGGAAGTCACCTTCATGGACTGGGGTAATGTTATCATCAAGAAGATTCATAAAGAGGGTGACATCGTCAAGTCTATCGATGCTGATTTGCATTTGGAGGGTGACTTCCGTAAAACTGAGAAGAAGGTCACTTGGTTGGCAAACACCGAAGACAAGACCAAGGTTGAGCTTGTTGATTTCGACCACTTGATCACCAAAGACAAGTTGGAGGAGACCGACAACTTTGAAGACTTCATCACTCCAGTCACTGAGTTCAAGGGCCACGCTTACGCTGACTTGAACGTCAAAGGATTGAAAAAGGGTGACATTATCCAGTTCGAGAGAAAAGGTTTCTACAAGGTCGAGAAGGATCTTTCTGAGGGTGATGAGATGGTTCTCTACACGATTCCAGATGGAAAGACTGCCTCGAAGAAGAAGTAAATATCACGATCAATTAACGTTTAATGTTATTCAAGTGTATTTTTGAAAAAAAAAAATAGTTCCACAGAAAATGCTTTCATCACTTAACTTTCCTAAAAAACTCTTCTCAAAACTATTCAAAAAAATCTCCGATACCGGGAGTCGAACCCGGGTTTGCTCGGTGAAAGCGAACCGTGATAGCCGTTACACTATATCGGAAAGTGTACAGTAAAAGTTTTTGTGGTCTTACATGTTCTTGATATATTATGAGAAATTTTTCGAAGAAATTTAAATATTCAAGAGAGGTAACAAGTTGTTACTGAGATAGCGGTTGTCATGGGAAGGGGAGGCTCGAATCCTACGGAATAAAACACTTAACCTACGTATAGAAATGAAAATATAAGTCATCTATTCGTGAGTTGAAGAATTTTTTTCACTTTACATGCATGTGTATTTTTTTAGGAAGTAGCAGTTTATGTGTTTGCGCTAGAGCGTCATGAGATCACAAAAAGCGAATTAAAAATGGGTGCGAAAACCCACAGATAAATTCTCAAGAGCATTTTACAATTTGTGTTCACCAGTTTTTCCTCAACTCTTATCGTGCACAATGCTATGTTTTCCTCTATTAGCCATATTTTCAACAGTAGCAGCTTTAATAAACCCTATTACCGTAAATGGGAGACATTTTTTTGACAGCGTCACCAAGCAGCCCGTATGTAAACCAAGGCTTCACTTCTTCAAGCAATATCAAGAGGCCACAATTGACAATACTAACATTTAGTTTTATATAAAAGGAGTGGATTATCAGCCGGGAGGTTCTTCGTCCAGTGGCCAAAATTCAGACCCGTTATCGGATATCGAGATCTGTGTGAGAGATATTGCATTATTCCAGAAATTAGAGATCAACGTACGTAGTTTTAAAAAAAACCATATAACTCTTATGGTCCTGCGAGGTACTTTATTTGGTGTGGGACAGGTCCAAAATACCTTTTCTATCCAAAAAGCTCGTTCGCAACCAGTACTAACTCTAGACTATTCGTGTTTACAACATCAACAATGAGCTCAACCACGATGAATGCATGACCGCTTTGGCCGTGGCCGGAATATACTTAGTTTTGGATGTCAACTCACCAGTTGCAGGTCACCATTTGAACCGGTACGAGCCCTGGACTACATACACCAGAGAATACATGGAGAACATCTTTCTGGTGGTACATGAGTTTAGCAGCTACAATAACACGTTGGCTTTTTTTGCTGGAAACGAAATCGTCAATGATGAAATGTCCGCATCTCAATCCCCACCTTATATCAAGGCTGTGATCAGAGACCTTAAGCGTTACATCCGGTCCAACAGTGAGAGATTGATTCCAGTTGGATACTCGGCTGCAGACGACTTGAAATACCGCACGTCTTTGGCACAGTACTTAGAGTGCTCTTTTCGCGACCCTGCTGATTCGGTGGATTTCTACGGAGTCAACACTTACCAGTGGTGTGGACAACAAACATTTTATACTAGTGGATACAACACCTTGGTGGACGCATATGCAGATTATCTGAAGCCGATTTTTTTCTCAGAGTATGTCCCTTTTCATACATTCGCCTTTGCTCTTTACTAACTTTAGGTATGGCTGCAATACTATTCGGCCCAGAGAATTCGATGAGGTGAGATCAATTTATTCAAGTGACATGCTACATGTTTTTAGCGGTGGTTTGATCTATGAATTCACCGAGGAGCCCAACCAATACGGGCTCGTGAATATACTTGGTGACGGAAATGTCCAATTAAACCCTGACTTCCACAATGCTCGCAAACAACTCTTGCTGGTACAAGATGTATTTGAGAAGCCGATTTTATATCACGGAGCCGAGCCTGACGAACCCAATAAACAGCCTAAATGCAAACCTGCATATAGCAATATCCATATACCAAAGCAGCTACCTCAACCGGTTGCCAATGACTTGATCGCCCGAGGCGTTGACTCAAGAAAAGGCAAGTTTGTCAGGCTCCTGTCGGATTCTCTTAGCTCCCCATACAAAGTTTTCGATGTTGACGGAAACCTGGTTTTCATGGAATCTACCATTGTGAAACCAGGTGACAAGTTCAATCCAGATTGCGGCTATCCGAACGGTATGTATAAAGACGACTGCAACATTGAAGCCGAAAATGATGATTTATCAGAAGATACTCTATCAGATCTTGATCTGGAAGACGAGTACTCTGATTCTGAATATGATTCTGAGTATGAGACCGACGAGGACATCGACTTGCCAAAGACTCCGGGGCCAGCCCTGAGAGGTTTCATATCCGACTTGCTTCAAAAGATAAATGATACATTTCTGGCACTTTTTTCTGTTAAGCATCAATAGTCATAGTCAAACCTTCGGCAAAGCATATCCGCATCATGTTACTAACTTACGGAAGACGCTGCGAGGATGTTGAATGACTACAACGTGATGTTTTATCTTGTCGTAAATTTAATCATCAGCTCAATATTCAACACGGTTTAAGCAGACAGACATGAGAAGGATGCACATCATTGGAGTAGTCTCTCACGATCAATTTTGGCTAGTAAATTGGCCCTTCTCCAAAATAAAGGTTCTGATTTGTGATCATAAATGAAAACGGAACATTCCTTATTGCTCAAAATCGGATCGAGTATCACGTTCCACTCGCTTTCCCGAAGACTAGAAACTGCTTTGGTTTGATCTTTTGTCGTTAGTCCACAATTCTTGCAAGTATGAACCACTTGAGGCGCTTCTTTCACGACGAGAGTGAGAAATGGAATATTTGAAATAAACTTCATGAAATGCTCGAAAGTATTTGTATCTGGTGGATCCCAGTGTTCCCGAAGCTCCCCTTCTATCCCTTCTTCTCTTCTATAAATGTCTTTCTTCTTGTGCTCGTGAGAAATTGTATGAAATAAGTCGAAGTTGAAGAGTGTGAGCGATTTCAACTTTTGGTACCCTCCCTTTCCCGAGCAAACAAGCTTGAAGAATTCATTATACTTTGAAAAATTAAACTTGGACAGATTGTCGGTTGGATCGATAGTGTAGAATACCAGGGAGCTGATATCTAGCGCTAGACTCGAAAGCTGTTCATTGACCTTAAAAACGTCGATTAGTGAAAGGTCTGCTCCGTTCTGTATAGACGAGAGTCTTAAATGAGATGTCTCCAGGAATATATCAATAGCTTGTCTTTTTTGCGCTATCTTCTTCCAGTCCATATAAATGCAAGACTTGAGACTTAAAGATTCAATGGAGACGTGTTTGAGATCAGTATCAGGTGATAGCAATTTTTGCTCATTGATAGCGAAGTTGGTGAGTCTCAATTGAGAGATCTTGTCAAAGACACTGAGAAATAGCGACATATGATTAAGCTTGAAGGGAATCGTCCAGCCTGATTGAGCAGTTAACTCTAGTATTTCAAGACACCGGGTTTGTTTTGTAGGCTTGAACTTTGACATCAAATGCAGTGTAGTACTGGGGTTAAGAATGCTAGGGGAAAACTCAAATCTCGGAGAGATCTCGGAAATTTTGACTTCTTTTAGCCCATAGGCTTCATTGAAGAGAGTTCGTAGGTTTCTCACGAAGTACTGATATTCCAGCACTCCACAATCCAGAGCATTTACCATGTAACTCCCAGCTATGCTTGTCAGCGTGTTGGGATTGCTGAAAGAAGGCGGGTTAATCAAGTGGATGGAGGAAATGAAGTTAATCTTAGCGCTGGGCTCGATATTAATGAAGCGTTTGGTGAACGAGGAGCCCTTGTGGGGAAGATGGGCCAGCGAGAATTTCGAGAATTGAGATATATTCTTGAAATTTAGCGTCCGGTAAAGCCAAAGCTTCAGGACTATAGTATTGAATTTGGAGCATGTAGCAGCAATCAGGAGAATGGAATTGATATCTTCTTGCAAGCATGAGAAGATAAAAGTAAGAATCTCATACGGTAATTGGCATATATGTAGCAGCGGATAACTGTGATGTTTTCGCAGTTGTTTGACAGCAGTTCTGCGGCCTATTAGTTGATATTTTTTCATCTATGACTTCTCGATCAATGTGGTGTAAAAGTGAAACCAGTCTAGTAGAGATAGTGCGAAAGACATGGCACTACGGCTTTGGGCCTAATTCACTTTAAAGTACCTTCCCCGCGCACACCAGTGCCTCTGGCGAGTCTAAGTGGACTCATCATTAATTGGAAGCCTTGCGAGCTGGCGCATACTGTAGGTGGTGCACAGAAAAAACTTCGAGCTCGGTTAGCGTAATATACACGCTCCGCGTTGATGGCTCCCACCACGTAACCGGTCATTGGCCTAGTATACCACGGAAAGGAAGAGATTTTCGGATAGCAGCTACTTGGAACTAAAGCTCGGGATTGGCTTCGGTTGTTTGGGGTCTTTTTTTAACTATTTTTGCCACCAAAAGTTCCAAACTCGTCTTATGGGTACACTCAAAGACATTGTAGAAAATTAGTTTGCACACTTGCGAATATTTGCTCATATTTGCGAGCTCGAATAATACACTCATTGTGCAGTGTTTTTGAAAACTATTCAAACCAGCCAGACAAAATGTTTCGAAATTTTTCGCACTGTCTTTCAAACCAAATGGCGTAATGCTTCACACCAACTTTATTTAAAATTCAATGTGATGAAATATTAAATCTGGATGATTGCCTTATTTTTACTACATTTGGGAGACGTTTGGGAGACGTTTGGGAGTCTTTCAATATTCATTAAGGGTTAAGACGAAAGGAACTGAAGTGTGGCGGGTACGAAACGTTTTGAATTATTGGTTTGTTTAATTTTGCTAGTGTGGTTTCAATCATTTTATCGTGCGGGTTTGAATCGTTTTGAGAAACACTGTATATTGTGAGAGAAAACGATACGATACTTTTTGAATGGTTGTCAAGAATCGTGAGCTCCCCTGTCCATATTCTTAAGAGCGCTTTAACTACGACATCTTCTTTCTTTGTAGCAGTTATTACTTTTGGTGCATGTGGAAAAACTGGCCCTTGAACGGTATTATAGGTGTGCAAGTTCAGGTGGGACAACCGCGATTTTAAACTATTGTCTCGTTAAATCTTCTAAAATCTTTCAATTTTTTTAACAGGTCACAACAAGTCACATATGCTTTCTATTTACAGAGTATGATACTACAAAAGACCGGTTACTGAAGGCACATAACCATGTGACCATAGAAAAATGAAATTCGTAAGACATGGATTAGTATCGAAGAACCTGTGTGCGCATTCAACTTTTCTAAGGTGCGACATGGAACAAACTATATCATCTCCGTTAGAGTTCGTAGTTCCAGAGTAAACCTTGAAGTTAAAGCCTGAAGATAAATCCTGAAAAAGAACTCTCTTGTATTATGATTGTGATTATTGTAATGGACCATAGAACAAGATCTGGTGGGTCTGCAACTGGAAACGTATGGTGTTCCATTGCAGTAGATCTACTCTATTCACCATAAAATATGAGGATACTTCACATAAATACTCTATTGGAATCTATGCCAAAAAGATAATAAAAAAAGTCATTGCTAACTTGCTTAATCAACGCATCTCTCTTTGGATCAGCTGAAGCATCTAACCCGCAAACTCGGATTTGTCTTCAATACCTACGTCCTGGCTAGTACGCACAGAGTATTTGAGATGCGAGCCACCTACTCTAAATATAATATTCTTCCATTCAAAACATGCAGGACAGAAAGAATAGAGTACAGTCCAAACATCCAAAAGAGTGATTTTTTAAGAGCACTTGTAGTAGATGGTTAACCTTTAACCTTTGTTACAGCTGGATCCTCTATATGCAAGGCTACTCAACACGGGTGCACATGAAAAACAAGGATCTATAATTTTTTCTGAAGAAAATTGCCGAGCTAGCTTTTTGGAGTACATTGAGAATTCAATAACCTTGCCCTAATTGAGAGCAATTAGGATTATGATGATAAAATCCGAACATTCAATCCCAAGAGAGGTCACGTGTATGGTCTTTTCGTTAATGTGCACGCATTATTGGATCGCGCAACATGTCCCATCACTCCTCTCCATTCCAGGATTAGAGTTCAGTTCATTTTGCAGCTAGATTTTTATAGAAAGCACAGTAACTACACTTGGAAATGGCAAATGAACAAAGACTACTTCTAGAGCAGCTCATGGGGCGAGATGCCCTTATATCGCCCCAGGTGAAGCGGCGAGAGGTTGAAATGACCAACCCTCGTGTTTGCAAGGCGTTTCTCGTCGGAAGCTGTCCGTACGATTTGTTTGCGGGAACAAAACTTGATATGGGGAAATGTCCTTCGCTACATCTAGAAAAGCACAAGCTAGAGTACGAGTACAGGACTAAAAACAAGGGCGAGACGTTCCCTCAGTTCGAAATAGAGTACCTACGAATCTTACGCAGACACATTGACGAGATCGACTTCAACATAGCAACCGCCCTCAAAAGGCTAGAGCATACTCCAGCTGAGCAGGCCAAAATAGCCTCTGTGACTAAGGACTTGGAGCTTCTAGACACGAAAATTGGTCTCATGACATCGGAAGTCCAGTACCTTGCGGACGCCAACGAGATTCAGAAGTCTCTTGAGCATAGCACTTTGCTAGAAAGTGTCATCAAACAGAGAGAAGTGGCAGCTGAACAGGCGAGGGTGATTGCAGAGAATGTGGGTCAATCAGCACAGCAGAAACTCCAGGTTTGTGAGGTATGCGGTGCTTACTTATCTAGACTCGACAGTGACCGGAGATTGGCCGATCACTACATTGGAAAAACCCATTTGATCTACGCTCAAATGAGGGAGATCTACGAGACGTACAATAATAAGTATGGAAAGGGCCGATAGTAAGGGTCAGGAGTTCATTCGAAGCTCTCGCTTTTCTACTCAGTCATAAGGCAATCATAGAATCATAGCATAAAGAAATCATTAATCTCGCAATGAAGAAACCATTAATCTTCCAATAAGAACA
The DNA here is from genome assembly GCA_002374405.1 of Metschnikowia cubensis. NCBI lineage: Eukaryota > Fungi > Ascomycota > Pichiomycetes > Serinales > Metschnikowiaceae > Metschnikowia > Metschnikowia cubensis. The sequence continues at coordinate 221,862 of NKZA01000013.1, forward strand.
CTTCACACGACTTAATCCTTCTTTTCAATATCCAACTTGACGTTTCCGATCTTCTCCTTGGAAACGTAGCCAAGGGCATTCAATCTGTCAGCCAAAATGGGATGCGAGTGGTTGTAAGCAGAATACAACCAATCGGTGTTCAAGGAGCTCAAATTTTTGGTGGAGAGTTTGATCAAAGAGGCAGCCAAGTCAGCAGTGTATCCCTGTTTCTTTGCAAATTCATCAGCCTGAAACTCGTTTTTTCTTGACAAAATATTCATTCCAAATTGTGTGATGCAGTTGACAGGAGAGCTCACGTATGAATACAAGGTGAAGGCAATGAATGCAGGGTAAGTCTGGTAGAATCCGAATGAGTGGAAAAGGGACTTGTTCTCAAGGAAGGCCGAGAATAACAAGAATGTGGAGGCGACATTGAATTGAGTAGCAAGCAACATTTGGGGCAAATGGTTTAATTTCCAGTGGCCAATCTCATGTGCCAAAACGGCCACCGTCTGTTCAGTAGTGTTGTGCTCAATCAAAGTATCATAGAGAACGATTTTCTTGCTCCATGGCAAACCGACAAAAAATGCATTGGAGTGAGCACTTCTCTTGGAACCATCAATCACAAACAATTGCGTGAGAGGGAAGTTGTTTCTCTTGGCCAAGGCCTCGATTTCCGTCTTCAACTCACCCTCTTCAAGGGCAGTGAACTTGTAGAACAAAGGCATAATCAAAGTCGGGATCACAGTCATGAAAAAGAGCTGGGCCACCAACACGAAAAAACAAGCATAGGAAACAAATTGCACTCCGAAGTGGTCGATGATCTTCAAGAATCCGTACACGAAAGGTGATCCTAAAACAACGGTCAAGGCAAGCGACTTGATTGAATCGAGAATCCAGACTTTCAAGGTCAACTTATTGAAACCGTACTTCTCCTCCAAAATAAAGTTCTGGTAATAGGAAAAAGGCAACGACTCAATGGTAGAAAGAACAGTAGTGACGGCAAAAAACAAAATACTTTGGGACATGACGGAAGAGCCGAAGAAACGACCAATATAGGCGACTCTGGACAAGGAAAAGGCAAGCGAGCTAGTGTAATTCCACAAGTAAGGCAAAAAGTCATACTTGATGACAGCAATCTCCTTAATGATCTCAACAGCATTGGAGAAGAAACTGAATCTAGCCTTTGCTCTGGAGTACTCCTGCGACTTCAAAAAAACATCCTGAGTGACTTCTTTTTCAATGGAGGCGGGGGGCTTTGTGTTGTGGAATACCTGGTATTGTCTATAATCGATGTAGGTCTCAAAGACGTATTTTCCAATTAAAAGCGACGTGACCACGGACTTCCATTCAATGGAGGGGTTGTCCAAGAATGACAAAGACTAGCACGTTAGTAGGCGGTGTTGAGTGGGTTGTGGGTGCAGACATACCTTTGAAAAATCCAACATGGTGTAGGTAGATTTGTGATGTTCAGTGAGCTGCGAACCTTGACATAGATTGAGCCACGTCGCACACCAGAAGCTGTCGCACACTATTAGTGGTCTACTATTAGCGTTGCACTATTAGTTTGTCGCACCGCAAATCACTACTACGCACCCCGTCACTACACCTCACTGGACATCGCTACAATCCTGGCTATCACTACAACTTTATTTGTTCATGCATTGCAATTGATGGCACGATAAGTGTTTGTAGCTCAATAATGAAAGTTCTCCACTTTCAGAACTATTGTTTCCTTTTGCAGAAGATACATGCATCAGATTATCAGATTCTGCGCTGTATTTACATTTCACGTACTGTATCGCTCTGATTTACTGCAGTCAACGAGGTTACATTCTGGCACTCATATAAGGCACTATTCACGCTCACCAAATAGGCTCTAGATGCGCTTAATCGCTAAGCTTCATTGCCTGGTTCGTATATCTTATCGAAGCTTAACCGATACTCAGCCAAAACTTAATTTACTCCATCATAGGCAGTTCAAAGTCAGCCCAGTCAGCCCATCCTCAATACATACTCAATTATACTCACCTATACTCAAATCATGCTCACTTATACTCAAATCATGCTCATTTTATAGTTAATGTCAAAAGGCTTTTCCTACATGTTATCATTCAATCCATAATTTCTTGCTTAGTTTATATTCCCCCAATTCCAGAACTCCTTCAGCTTTACTCCGCAAAAGGCACAGACTCATTATCTCCGTTGAACCCGGAGAGGTTTCATTGACTCTGTTCTGCAGCCTGCAATTAAAAAAAATCATATTTCTCAGGTTCTTGAACCGGGTCCCAGTTAGGGATGCAACCGGTTAAATTATATTGCTCAGCCCATTTACACAATGGATGAATGAAAGTTTCAGTGGCACCAAAGAACACCAGTTTCTCGCGCGGAAGGAATGCTTTCAAATGTCAGCTGTCTTCCGAGACGTGCCGACTCGATGTCCGAGTGTCTGATGTACTTCTGCTTATGTGCTGTTTGTACATCAGCCGACAAATTGGCTGTGCGAAACGGCCAGCCTAGGCACATCCGATAGATCCCATGGCCTACAGTCGGCAGAGTCCACGTCCCAGTATGCAAGCCCGAGGAGCCTCAGAGACTGCAGGGCACATGGGCTGGCGCATTGACGGCATATCAGAAGCATAAACAGTGATTGTTCCATGCAAGGCGCCGGCGCGTATGCAAACCTTTTCTTCAGACGACATTCTTTCACCGTCTCTTTATTCTAAATGAAGCGAAAAGTGCGGAATAATATTGCCACATGTGCAGACTTGGTACAGGCCGCCAGCCCCAGCGCGGCCGCCAGTAGTCTAAATAGTAATTATTTTTTTTATTTCCATGAGGATCACCATTGACCTATAGGAAGCAGAACACTTCAAACGGATTTAATTGACTGGCTGGATTAAACGCCCAGAAAATTTTTGTACATTCTTGTCACTGATTGGATAGCATTCGTGGAGGTTGTTTTTCGTGCACTGCAGTGCCGCGGCGCATCCTTCCGCTGTACCACCTTTAACTAAAAGCGCCCACCCCCATGCTCGTATTTTGCGAAGTCTCTTCCGTCAACTACTTACCTTTTCCTGTCGCCACCACTTCCATTATCTAGAAGAACACCTGTTCAACTTCCTCTCGTCGCTCCGTTTCCCCCAGACAACCTAGTGCCAGTCGCCCTCCGTGCCGTTAAGCATTATCCTTAGCACATTCCACCTTCTGACTAATCCTTGTTGTCTCCCGCCTATTTATACCAGAGTCCCCACATCCCATCATGTCGGAGTCTTCACGGACAATTAACCATAAGCTTAATGATCTCTTGAGTAAGGCCAACATCTCCAGGTCTAACCTCGACGATGCGACCGCCATCAACTACTCCTACATTCTCAAGAACAACATCTTGGGTAAGGACAAACAGGAGAAGGTCAACTCCATTGTTGTGCTCGCCAAATTGTTGGACTGTGTGTCCTCTCCAGGCTCTGTTGCCGTGTCTCCAGAGTACACCAACATCTTGGATGAGGGATTGTTCAATTCCTTGTTCTCGATTGTATCTCCTAAAATGTCCACAGAGACTTACAAGGCCATTTTGAAGATCGCTGTAATCACTATTGCCGGTGGGCCTTACCCTCCGGGCTATGGTGACTCCTCTATTGACATTCACTTGCCCTTGTACCAGAGCTTGGTGACGTATTTGGATACCATCGACGTGATCACTGCCAAGCTCTACGTTTCTGATACCAAGATTCTCTTGAACTCGATCAGATTGGTGACTGACTTGATCGACAAGGCCTTGCAGTTCAGCTTCGACCGCATCATTACCTTGAGTGGTCGTCTCAAGCACGTCAAGTTTTTCTCCACGATAGGAAACTTGATTGAGACTAACGATCCCCAGATCCTCGAATCTATCTCCCACCTTGAGAGCTCGTACTTCAGGCTCAACGAATACCTTGCAAAGACCAGGTTCAACATGACCATGGTCTCGCATCAGGTCATGCTTACTAACTTGTTCGTATTCTTGGATGTTGCTTTGAACGAGTTTGGTACGCCTGCTTCCACCGAAGAGTACGTGAAGGCAGGTTTCACTTCCAACCCCAAAAACTTTGTTGCCGAGAACTTTACAATCTTGCTTGCCATGGACTTGAAGGTGTTTTTGAAGGACCCTAACATGACATTCAAGAAGAAGTTCCACGAGGAATTGATCATGAGTGATCACAACAGAACTTTCCCCATGTTTCTTTTCATCTCTGAGTGCACTGATCTTTGGCTTAAGATCTTTCAAAACTACAAGGCCTACCCTCGCTTGAAAAGTCACATTCTTTCATGGGAGTTAATGATCTACTACTCAATGAACTTGTGTTTGTGCTTGTGGCAAGAAACCAACTCCAATTTGGAGAACTCGCGCGACATTTCGGGAATTATTGATTTACTTAGAAGCAACATTGAATCTTTGGAAACCAATTTGCAGACTAACAACAACATTGAAGAGGAATTGGAAAAGTTCACGGTCAAGTCTTGTGAAGAGATCAGACGTGTTCAATTCAATGCGTTGAAAACTGCACATGCTAAGAAATGGAACCCTAGATTCCCTGAATTTGACAGAACCTTGACCAGCGAGGTCAGTGATTTCGTGTGTGAGCAGAGAGTCATGCAGCTTTTAAAGGGATCTTGGGTGCACACTGAGAAGCATGCCACCAAATTGTTCAACTCAAAAATCAAAAAGACAGATGGGCCAAACTACTATTTCATCATCTTGAGTCCAAACAGAAAGTACCTTCATTACAAAGAGTTCAGTGACGTGGTTGTTATCAGGCCTACTCTCGAAGAAATGGAGTCACAATCAATTGCCTTGAAAGATATTGCCAAATTCGACTCGATCAAAATCGGGGACCTGATAGGTGCCCAGGACAAACTCAAAAATGATTCTTTGATTTCCGTCAAGGGAACCATCTCCTACGAGAAAATCATTTTGTACGACAGACTGGGCAAAACGCTCATCAGTTTCTACACCAACTCGGAGGACAAGAAGGCTGTGTGGCTTGATGGTTTAAAGATGTTACAGGGTCACACTGACCAAAAACAGCTATCAGCCGAAACCACTCACCAGTTAAAGTCGCTTAAGGAGATCAGGAAGAATACGCAGTTGCTTGTTTTAGAAGGCGAGGCCTACGCTGAGGTTGCGCCCTCCGGAAACGAGGGAGAGGACAGTGATGGAGATGAGTACTACGACATCTACGAATTGTCGAACGTTCTGAACAACTTTTACTTCAGATAGAGTATGCTACATAGTTTAAATTACAATATAATTAATCGATCGGACCAACGAAAGTAGGCGTGTTATGTGCAGTCTGCGACATCTCTTCAAAAAAACCATCATCTCATCGGTAGCATCGCAGTCGCTAAACTTCAACCATGGCAAAAAAAAGCAGGAAGGCAGTTAAGGAAGACTTGCTTTTGACATTGGATAGTGATTCCGAGGTCGATAAAAACGACGTTGGCAGTGACTCTGATGCAGAATTCAACTCTAACAAGGAGCGGAAGAACAAGGAAATCAACCCCAACTTCCAGTTTTCATTAGATGGTTTCGAATCCACAGTCACAGCAGATGGATGGGAGTTCCGTGTGACCGAAGATGACAATGCTTCCAAGAAGAAGAACGTTAATTTGGACGACATCTTACGGAGAAAGGGTGGTTTGTCTGGATTAGTTGAAGGCTCCAAAGAACAAAATGAAAGCGAAGATGAGGATGAAGACGAAGAGGAAGAAGAAGTGGACGAAGGGGAAGAAGAAGAAGACGAAGGTGAAAATGTCGATAATGAAGATGATGATGAGCTTGCCATGGACGGTTTTGGAATGGGTGTCGAGGTAACCACACAGGAGGCAGAAGAAGAGGAGGAAGAAGAGGAGGAGGAGGAGGAGGAAGATGAGGAAGAGGATTCTGCAAATGCTACTAAAAAGCAAGGCGAAGGTTCCCAAAGCGAAGGAGAAGAAGGATCCGAATTGGAAGACGATGCAGACTCCGCAGAAGCAATTGCTGAGTTTTACGAGCAGGCTGACAAAACCGAAGACACCAACAAGACATTCAGAGATTTGGATCTCTCGCGTCCAGTTTTGAAGGGATTATCCGAACTCAACTACGTGAAGCCATCGCCCATTCAGGTGGCATCTATTCCCATTGCCCTTTTGGGTAAGGACATCGTTGCAGGAGCTGTGACGGGTTCCGGTAAAACCGCTGCATACATGATCCCCATCATTGAAAGATTGCTTTTCAAGCCCAGCAAGATTGCTGCAACCAGGGTTATTGTGTTGACGCCAACCAGAGAATTGGCTATTCAGGTGTGCGATGTGGGAAGGAAGTTGGGAAGATTCATCTCAAGCTTGACCTTTGGTTTGGCCGTAGGTGGTTTGAATTTAAGACAGCAAGAGCAGCAGTTGAAAACGAGACCCGATATCGTGGTGGCCACTCCTGGTAGATTGATTGACCACATCCGGAACTCGGCATCGTTCTCCATTGACAGCTTGGAGATCATGGTGTTGGATGAAGCCGATAGAATGTTGGAGGAAGGTTTCCAGGCAGAGCTCACAGAAATCTTGTCATTGATTCCAAAGCACAAGAGACAAACTATGCTTTTCTCTGCTACCATGAACACTAAGATCCAGGACTTGATCCAGTTGTCTTTGAACAAACCCGTGCGTATAATGATCGATCCTCCTAAGGCAGCTGCCGCTAAATTAGTCCAGGAGTTTGTCCGTATAAGGAAGAAGGAGGATATGAAACCCGCGTTATTGTACCAGCTTTTGAAGGAGAGTGATCCAGTGCAGCAGAGCCGAATTGTGGTGTTCGTTGCAAAAAAAGAAACGGCCCATAGGTTGAGAGTCATCCTCGGGTTGTTGGGTATGAAAGTATCAGAGTTGCACGGGTCTTTGACTCAAGAACAACGTTTGAGCAATGTCAATGACTTCAAAAACCTCACAGTGTCTGTTTTGATCTGTACAGACTTGGCTGCCAGAGGTTTGGATATCCCCAAGATTGAAATGGTCATCAACTTTGATATGCCAAAGTCCCACGAAATTTATTTGCATAGAGTCGGAAGAACCGCAAGAGCGGGTAGAGAGGGAAGATCCATCACCATGGTGGGAGAGGCTGCATCAGACAGAAACATTGCCAAGGCTGCCATCAAGTCGTTGGAAGAAAGTGACTCTAACCAGAAGGCCGTGAGCAGAACCGTGAAATGGGACGAAGTGGAGAAGGTGTACAATGTGTTGCAGCAGAAGATGTCCATGGTGGACGAAGTTCTTGAAGAGGAGCAAGCCGAGAAGCAAATGCTTGCAGCAGAGATGGAGATGAACAAGGCCGAGAATCTCTTGAAGCATGAGAAGGACATTTACTCGAAACCGAAAAGAACCTGGTTTGAGTCGGAAAAAGACAAGAGAAAGAGTAAAGTCATTGGCGAGTTGACCAAAGATAAAGCCAAGCCTAACTCCAAGAAGAGGAAACAAATAGAGGCTCGCAAGGAAAGTGACAGGATACACAAGAAGACCAAGACGGAACGCCTCCAGCACCAGGGCAAGTCGCGTAATGCTAAGGCAGGCAAGAAGAGCAAGAAAAGATAAATATAAGAGAAAGTTAATCAATGAATTCTTATGTGTTCGTGAACGTGAAGAGTGTGATGTACTAGAGGAAGTAGAAGAAACACCTAATATCGAGCACGTGCTCGCGCACGTGATCTCACATCTATCTAAGCGACCGTGCACGTAGCGTGTCCCACCAAGCACAACATGGCACCTGGATACCAGTTTTTGGGGAACGACAATGGTACACCCCTTACCCCCCTACGTATAAGTGTACAGATATTGGCGCTACAAGGCTTTTATTACCTAACGGCATTGATTGTCTTCTACTTGGTGGCGCTGTTAAACGGATATGACTTTAGTGTCAACTGGGTATTTTCATGGGAGCTCGTGGAGCCAGGAAATGCCATGGGCCTAACACTTTTTGCATTGTGGCTCTTTGACTCCCTTCTTTGCGTTTTATTCGTGACTTTTATTGTTGGCAGATCCAAGTTGGCCTGGGACTTCGCTGTCACCGTCCACGTTATCAATCTTATGGTTGTGTGGCTATATAGTGGGCGTTTTCCGACGTCTCTCTTGTGGTGGTGCTTACAGATTCTGAGCGGGGCCACTTTGGTCACCTTGTCTACATATGCCACTCGATGGAAAGAGTTAAGGACGACTTTTTTCGACAATATGCTTGAACAACGAGACGGCCACTCGGGTGATGTATTACCCTTGACGGACTTAAGCAAGAGCAACAATTCCTAAACTTTTCCTCGTTTAGTGATGTATATGTGTACGTGCATAAATTCATATTAGGGCATATACGGTTTAGATATTCCAATGCTGGTGCTTCATTCAAGTTTTGAGCTCCATCTACTCCAAAGCAATGTTGCACCCGGTAGCAAGCGAGTTAGTGAGCTGAGAGATCATCCGAGGAGGATAGTTCTGAGGCTCTTTGTCATGGTCATATATGTTGGGGAATTCCTGAGCAATGCGTGTGATGATATAAGAAGCCTCGGTGAGGGCGAACTGTTGCCCCAAGCAAATACGGGGACCTCCATTAAATGGTAGGTATGTCCACCCGGGTTTCATGGACTTGTCATCCCAGCGCTCTGGCAAAAAATCATGGGCGGTCTTGCCGTAGTACTTCTCGTTACGGTGAGTAGCGGAAATAAGATATCCAACACCCTGGCCCTTTTCGATTAAAACAGGCTTGTCTCCATTGGCACCACCTCCGCGAGGCAATGTAGTGTTTTTGTTGGCAAATCTGTAGTTGATGGGGACACTGGGGTAGAGGCGCAATACCTCAGAGATGACGTTCTTCAAGTATGTGCATTTTTTCAATGTTTCAAAGGTGATTTCTTCGGTTCTGGCGGAGTCTCCTCTGCCGAACTTCTCATACACCTCTTGCTTGACCTTGGCCCATACTTCCGGGTTCTTCAGCATCTCATACATGGTAAACGACATCAAGCCGGCCGTGGTGTCTCTTCCAGCAATCATGATGTTCAACAATTGGTCACGAAGAAGCTTGGGGTCTCTCGTTTCCTTGGCAAGCTCATATAAGAATATGTATCCGTCTTGACTAGCTTTATCGAGTTCATCGTTCGTCATGGAAAGTGCCATGTTGACGTAGTAATCTGCGAAGTTGTGGACAATCTTATTTGCTTCCTTGAAGTGTCTGGGGTTGCAGATCCAATAGAGCTGCTGAAGCCATGCCCTTGTGGCACAAGTTTCTTGAGCAGAGTTGAATGCCTCGTAGAATTGTTTTTCTCCCTCGAAGCGTTCTGTTTTTTCAACGCCAATGGACGAGTCCACGAGAGTAAAAACAGAATGCCCAAACAAAAATTCAGTGGAAGTATCCACAGTGAGCCTGTAGAAGTACTCCTGGAGATCCATAGGTTGACCCTGGTGCTTTCTGATATGCTTAAACAAGTTTTGCACATGCTTCTCAAGAGCCATGGTATGGGCCACCTTCTCTCTGGAAAAATTGGGCCTTAAAAGAGCTCGCGAGTGTTTCCAGCCGGTATTGTCTAAAGTGAAGATACCATCTCCCAATAAGGGCTTGAAATGGGAATGACGGAGTCCAAGTTCAAAATCATTGAACTGGTGGGCCAACAAGGCCTTGATGTTTTCCGGGTCTGACGTGACAAAGAGGTCTTGGCCTCCAATTCGAACAACATAGTTTTCGTTGTCTCCACTGAAAATGTTCCATAAAAACTCGACCAAGTGGCCTTGTGATTTTAAGTCCATCATTTTTCGGACACCATAACTGAAAAACCAAGAGCTATTGGGAATGAACGGCGCCTTCTCCGCGTGAAATCGTCTTCTTAAGTATAAAGTGGTGGCTTTAGTGATGAGATAGTACGTGAGCAAGCCACCCACTATAATGGCAGGCCAGTAGAGTAAGCGTGATATGTAGTATGACTCGTAGTGACTCATTATTGAAACCCAGTTGCCCCATATGAAAAGTTAAGCGGTGAATTTCTACTTATAACAATTGGTGTCTCCGCATGTTGGGCATCTCGGACTTGCATGTGCAAAAAACCCTTGAGTGGAGTATGGTTTACCCCAAACAAAACAGGCCTCAACATCCCAGTGGCTTTGAAAGGGTTCTGCTGGCGGTCCTCTTAATCATATTTCACTTGTTGAAGAAATCTAAGTATTTTTAAGCTAGACCCTTATTTTCTTCATGGCCTGTTCTAAATTTTTTCAAGCCATACTGGTACTCGAAAGTGCGTCAGAGGTCTATTTTGCAGTCATCGAGAACTTTTGCACGCAATTTACGCAGGAGCAAACAATTACAAGACTACGAAAGGAGAATTTAAAGTCGTTTTGCCTTGTCACTGAATGTCGAAACTTCAATTGATGTTATTCCCGAATCCATTAGGAAAATTTGCTTTATCTCACGTAAACGAATTGTAGTGAAGCTAATTCATTGGAGAATGGGATCTCTTGCCCCACATGGTCGTCCACGAGCAGGGGAGACAATGCGGAGAAGGAATTTCGGAGTTGCTTCACATGCAAATATGGCTATGGTCAAGTGTGCGACCCCATCCACAATTTTTATGTTTTGAGACGGCATGATGTGATCTCATACTGACTATCTTCGCAAAGATAAATCTACGCATCCAATTATTTTAATCGTGACTAATCAAGGCTATTCATGAATCAGTCTACATGACTTATGCTTAATTTTTCCTATTTCATTACACCGAGAACGTCAGTCCACACTTTCCCAAACGACCCTTGATTAAATCGATGAAGCAGCAATACTCATATGCAAAAATGTCTGGCATGTGATACGGGTGCATCGACTCAGTTCAGAACTGCAAGATGGCTTCCTTCTGGCACCCCTATAAATGTGCACCTCTTTTGGGAATGCGCCTCCCTTTTTTGGAGTGCACATGGGTGGGGCTGTGTGGGGCTGTGTGAGGCTGTGCGCAGTTAGTTAAATAGCGGTTATGAGCTGCCTATCCCACATGAAATTAAGAGCCGCTTAAGCTCATACGCACTAGGGAGATACGCGCACTAAGAGATACGCAGTTAGGTGCTGCGCTAATACTATGCGTGCTTACGAGCACCGTCCTCTTTTGACGTATTGCTGCCCGATACTCTTGCATAAACCGTAACCTCACACATTTAATATCCAATCTTCTTGAGTGGCTCTGCCATCAAATGTAATTTGTCCTCCATGCCATCCATGGCTTGAGATATCTCAAGGGGATCGAAAACGTTAGGATGCTCATTTTGCGCATCGCCGTACGCTTTGCAGAAATGCTTACTCTCTTCGAGAGCACATTCAATATTAGTGTTGGTGAACCCCGGAAGCGGATTCTCCAATTCACCCTTGGCGTTCAAAATCGGCTGGTCCAAGTTCTTGTTTCCTGGAGCTAACGGCACGTTCATAAACAACGAATTATCCCTTGTGTTCATGAGCGAGTGTAGCAATCCCTTGATATTGATCTTATCAACAGTGTAGTCTGATATCGAAAAGAAGACTGTCATTACATCGTCCACATACCATTTGCCGTGGCTGTGATCCAATTCCCTAACAGACCATGTTCCAATTCCATTTGGAATCAATGCGTTAGTATCCGTGCAGATAGAATCAGCCTTATCAGGTGACCATGGCACTATTTCTGCGCCCATACCGAAGAACGAAGACACGTGAGAGAGCTTCCAGAAATTCTTGGTGGTAAACTGGTTGGTATTCTCATCAAAGTATGTGGCTTGGTCTCTGGTCAACACAACAATATTTGGTCGATAGAAGTTACCACTACAGCCACAATTCGAGAGATGCGCTCTGGCGATAGAAACCCAAATTTCTCTTCCTTCTGGTATCAATCTCCGGATGTTGAATTTGGACTGCTTTCTCAAGATCTCATTTATATTCATGAAAGGCGTCCCACCTCTAAGAGCTCCCACGGCAGAAGGGGCATCATAATCGATTTCACAATCATCTTTGTCGGTCAAGAGATCACATTTGATGATCTTCAAATTCGAAAGTTGCGTTGCGAAATACACATATCTGTCCGTACCAAGGGATTCCTGGTTTTCACTGACGATGGGTGTCCAGTTTTTCTCTTTTGCCGTTCTTTCTTTGCCTGCAACAATTAACTCCTTGGTCCTGCAGAAATATTTGTAATCGGCCTTTTCATTGGGTTCGAGATCTTTCTTGCCCTTTTGCAACTGGAAAAGGAACGACATGAACATATTTCTTGTCTTCCTGGGTTCTATCTCGCCCTTATCGTTCTTCCACATTCTGTACTGGTCTGCATTGTACACAATCATGGGCTCTTCGTAACCCTTGGGGTTTTTCACGAGGAACATCCTAGGATCCTCAGGACCCATGTAGTTCATGCCCTTTTTCTTGTACTCATGGAAGAAGGGAATGGGCATGATTCTTGGGAACCGGTAGGAGTAAAAGTCCTGTCCATCGGAATGAAAAGTGGGCGAATCGGCGGAGTCGATTTTGTTTGTTGGAAACACCAACCTGACATCATTGAGCTCTTTCCAGTCCTTGTCGAAAATCTGGGCCAAAGCGAGACTGACATCACTCCTCACTCTGTTCCTCACATGAGTGAATAAGAGACGTGACACCACTAAATGAACATTATATTCCTTAAGCCACACGGAAGATCCGGATAAACGGAACCAGTAGGGCGTAATGACATCTTTTTGTAGCTCTACACGAACATGGTCAGCAAAGATAGGAGCGATATCTTCGTTGTATTCATCGTTGTAGTCATCCAACTCTTCAAGGTAAATTTCAAAAATGTGCCTGAGGTTTCCGGGAATGATTTCGAGCTTGTCGGCGTAGATGGGAATCTTTTCTCCAATGCCCAGGTAGCACTGGTCCTTGGGCACCTCCTTGGCGGCGTTAAAGAGCTTCGCGTCCTCGGTTTTGGTAAACTTGCCGTTGAAGATGGGCGGCACTTCAATTCTTTCAGAAGGCTTGATTTGCTCCACACGCCAGTGTCTGGCCGAAGTAGAGTGCAAGTGATGCTTAAGAGCATCACGGTCAAATTCAAAGCTGGCAGGTAAGAGCACCTTTCTATTTCTGGACAGCAACTTGCTCTTCTGGTAATTTCCCGACCCGTATCCTTCTAGAATCTCAGACAAGGAAAAGCTGAGCTTGTTCTTGGAGGATTGTAGGCTCTCAGTCAAGGTGACCTCCTCTCCAAGAAGGTAGATGGAAAACACGGCGAAGTTGATAAGTAAGAAGACCACAAGGAAGGCCTTCAGCTTGAGCCCAAAGCTCCTGGAGAGTTTGATCATGGCTGCCGTTTAAGTTCTGGAGCGTGGATGAAAAGAAGTCAAATTCGAACAGAGCCGCAGTGCCACGAGGCGGAATTTGTCTCATAAGTAGTCTGCCGCCCGACTGTAGGGTTTGTTCCGTTCTGCGCAAGGACTGCAGGAGGAGGATCGAAGAGGTGCAGAACCACAGGGCGTAAAGGACGAAGTGCGAATGATCGTCGTTGTCTCCCCTGAAATGAGTTTTGGGGAAGCCTAAAGGGATGTTGCTATCTCATCTAAAGAAATGGAGAAGTGATCTACAAGATTGGATTGTAGAAGAGAAATTCTAGGACAGGAAAATTTCCTGCATCCCTGAAAAAGTAAAGACTGCGGAGGAATAGAGATGACCAGACCATGCTGGTGTCCCACAATTCCAACCTTAAAAAAAGGGGGCATTGATTGGAATCTGAGCGCATGTTTGCTCCTTACTTGAGCTTTTTAATCTTTGCTTTTAGTCCTTTTTGGTTCGGCTTTTCTAGTCTTGCTTTACTATACCTTTTATGACATTCATCCATGGCCTTATGAGCTCCGGCATCTTTGGGACAATTTATCTACGCTGCGCCTGAGCTTAGATAAATTATGCACACGCGCAGTTTTTCTCTCTACTTTTGGTACAGGAAATGTTGCGCTGACACATGACTGTTGGTTTCTCGTGCTATTGTCCTTGAACAGTGCTTTGTTTCATTATTTGTTGGATTGGGGATTGCTAAGTAATTTGCCACTGACATTCTGCATTGAACGCAAAAACACCTTTTTTTCTCCGCCCATATTTTTTTCCTCTTAGGTATATAGAATACTTCTTTGTTTCTGTTTATTGCTTTTTTCCGTTTATGAGAAGATACAAAAGAGAGGGCGGGTCTTTTTTTTAGTTAGTGTTCCAGGCTTCGCGCTGGGGGTTATTTCTGTATATTGATGCCATCCGATAAGAATCACGCACGGTGACCTGCCTAAGGATTGCATATGCAGAATGACGTGCTCTAGCATCTCATACCAGGAAAGGGGAATGTAGCTGGCTTTATTGACAGACCTGCAAACATGTTACAATCTCAGCACACCTACTTCGCAAAGTGTGGATTGGTGCCGAAACATCCGTGCCGGCCTGTGTTCCTAGCACTTTCGGCAACAACTATATGCATGAAGTACTGCGTATATAGACACAAATTTGCGCGGTACTTTTCACTATGGTCTCAGTCAAAGTAGACCCCTCATGTCCAGAAGAATATCGTGTTTCTTCAGTTACTATTGTTACCAAGAATCAATGCACGTGATACGTATAAACGCAGGTGTGCGTGGTGGTTAGTTCAGCGACTGCTTGATTTGACGGGCCCACGAAACTAGGCGTTTTTTCTTGCGCGACGCTGAAACCGCTAAAATTTCCTGATCAATGCCCGCCTGCTAAACTGAGCGTGATATCGGTTCCACGACATGTTCCAGCCCCACCCCATGAAACAAGTCGATCACAGCAAGTAATAGATCATGAAGACCACACATGATCAATAAAGTCCACATTATATATGATTGAGATAACAAATAAACGACATACTTATACAATAGAGAAGTATTAAACTATTTTCGGTGTCTCTTTGCCTGCCAAGCTCAATGGCTGCAGACACGAGATTGGACACTGCCTTGTGAGAAACAAAATACGTGGGTATCGTATCGAAAAATTCTTATTTTGGTGCGGGTGTGTACAGGTCCTACGGGTCTCAAGCGGCGTTACGCCCTGTTCTTAACACATTGGCATGCCGGAGGCAATTGTAGCTACAAATGTCGGAGAATACGAAGCGCCTAGAAATACTTGCATATCCATTTTTTGCGCCCCGAACCAATGTCTAACAATAGAGTCTAATATTTGAAGTCGTATTTTTTTGAGTAATGAGCACGTCTTAGTCATGTGACCTTAGGAAAACTTTGCCGTGCTAGCAATATGGTGTTTTTGAGGTTGTTTTGTTTTATATCTATAAAATCTTGAAGTAAAAGTCTTTGATGATCATCCGCCCCTAGCTATAGACATGTCATGATTAACGTTTGGTATCCAGTCAGAAGGGGCGCCTAGTAAGGCATCTGGCACTAGAGCCCAGGATTCGCGCCTGGCGCAATCTCTCAATATACTGCAACATTGCCGTTTGGTTTTCGGTTGGAGTGTTTCAATGCCATGCATGCTGCTGTGCTGAATTTCTGTCTCTTGCCATTAATTCATTCCATCGCCTCGTTAAATTCAGAGCCTGGTCTGGCTGTATTCTATTCAAAACATAAACCGTCAACAATCTCTTATATTTCTTTTCAACGCAAAATTCGGAATTTGCTATTCATTAAGGTCCTTTAGACCCTATTTATTCTGTCCTGATGTGTGCAACATGATGCGTTTCAAAACCATCAACATATTCTTCCAACTTATGATTTGATTATGGCACTTCTACACAACCTTCCCGTCTTCCCATTATCATCCAACCCAAATGCTGTCTTCTTCTTCGATGAGCATATAGTATATTCTTGCTGAGTACCTTGCACACTTTTATCTAAACAAAGTTTTAAGACAGCTATTGGCTGAACTTGGAAACACCTCTCAAGATTGGGACCCGTATTAGTCGGATGAGTATGTTTGTCTTATATTGTCCTCACATAAAACGTGAAAGTGGTACTTCATTGCTCTTAATCAAATTCTGTGTGATGGTGCCATAAAGACGTCTGCTGTAGTCTGTTGATCCATTGATCATCACAACCCAAAGTTACACTCGTTCTTTTTCTCCAAATTTTTGTAGTTTGCATACGATCTTGCTCACCATATTAGACTCGTCCATATCCGCAACCACTTTATCAATGTGTCTACAAATGTTTGACCCCATCTGAAACTCAAAAAAGGTGGTTCACCTACCGACCTTTCTAATCTGTTCTTGAACTTTTCCGAGTATAACATAACGTATTCTCTTTTCATTATATCTTCATTTTCTTTGAAGAAACCAGTCTCAAAGATTGAAGCGTTCATTTGATTGAAGAATTTTTTTTAAACCCGGGTATGCATTATAAAATTTTAGAGTATTTTGAATTTACGAGGCATATGCTAATGGTCTTTTTACGAGATATAAATTGAAGCTTTTAAATCAGTTGACGCGAATCGTGCTGATAAGAAACCTGCTTATTCGACATGACAGATTTTGCCGTACCGAGCGCGGCGTAATTGGCCAACCTACATATTTTGTATATACTACGAGGTTGCTTTCGAGGAGCTTGCATTTTCACCTCCAGTACATCCTCTACAACATCTGTCATTGACAGTATACAGGCAGCATCTCATTTACATTCTCGAATTGCATTGTAAGTGAAGTGTAAATGATCTCGTTACATGTCCCTTAGGATTTGTGATTACAACTAAGTACGCTATGGGGCTCTCGGCGACTTATTCCTTCTGTACATCAGATGATGGATATACGTTTATTAGGTTAGTCGGCAGGCACACTAGAAGTGCTTACCAAATGGTTGCATTAAGTAGATGGAGATCAACCAAAATACTTGAGTTGAAACAGACACGTGGGGTTATGTAGATGCTCAACTGTCACCTGCTGCGGTGTCCGCACTAGTGTGCTCGGATTGTTTCAGGAACACTGCGCGGATCACTATGAATATTTTCCGCCCAACAGTACCCGCGGTAGCCATTCCCGCAATACTAGCACCCCCGAACTGGCTAGACATATATATGGTGATTGGGAGTGCTCAATTCCTCCAGCAGCATTATTTTGATTATTTTATTTAATTTATCCGGGGTCTATGTTACCTATAAATGCGCCTGCTCGGTTTCAACCGAAACGCCTGCATAGAGGGACCCGGGATATTCTGACTCACTGCTCAATTCAGTTAACCCCGATTTCGGCCCGAAAGTATGATTTCCAGTTTCCAGGTTGAGAGCACCAACAGTAATTTGTATGCGTTGCAAAAATACTGTGGACATTCGAACTCCCTCCAAGAGTACTTTTTTAAGATGCCATCATTGAAACTCACATGATGAGGGCACACGATACGTCATAGAACTCCACGCGCTCCATGTACGGTGTTTTTCAAAACTATTCAAAGCAGCGTGGCAAAACAATTCAAACCACACTAGCAAAATGAAGTATACCAATCATTCAAAGAGTTTCGTAACCCTTCGCCCAGTCTTTCAAGTAAATGGCGTAATGTTTTACACCAACTCTCATCAGGATTCAATGTTCTGAAATCTTATATCTAGAGGATTGCCATATATGCACTACATCTGGGAGTCTTACAGTACCAGTGAAGGGCTAGGACGGACGGAACTGAAGTGGAGAGGTATGAAACGTTTTGAATGATTCGTTTGAATCTTTTGTCGCACTGGTTTGAATCATTCTATCTTCTTGGTTCGAAACATTTTGTGGGGCTGGTTTGAATAGTTTTCAAAAAACACTGTAGTGTGGAGGTCCCCAACTAACAAACTACCACAACTTCAATTCCATTTAAAAATCAAAAGCTTTGCCAACAATGACTAAATTTGGCGAAGGGTGTGGTATTGAAGCAGCCATGGCTTATTTACACGGGACTAAACTGTGGGCCCGTATATGGGCTTAAAAAGTGGAGGTGTTCCGGTTCACCGGATCGCTGATGAGCTAAAACTTGAACACTAATAATATCTGCAACGAATTCGATTGTTGCCAAGAGGGTAGTTGGATGTTACCCATGTGATTATGTGCAAGAGTGGTGACTCGATTCCTCCTTACCCTCATACAACTGAAGTGGTTTGAGGACAAAGGTAGGTAGTCAGTGAACTACTAAACTTGATGATATGAAAATACCATGTGACAAGACTTGTAACCCAAGGGTTGTGTTGATGGATCTTGAAAATTCATATGTATAAAATCAATTTTCACGAAAAGATTGTAGCTTCTTCCATAGAGATGCCATACATGGTAAGTAAGACATGAAGAAATACGTATTTCAACTCTAAAACGCATCCAAAGATCTACATTTTTGTGCCAATTAACTGGTTCTGCGGTATGATAATTTTCATCATTACGATTTGGTGTGCAGGACCATCAGTTCAGAATAATCTCCAGCGTGTCATAATCCTATCTTCGGCGTCCCACATGACACCCCTTGCCCTGACTGGTCGAGCAATAATTGATAATGTCATGTCAGGGATTATCATTGGCTTTCTATACCTTCATTGCAAACCGAAGAGGAATTGATGCAGATTAAGCTTGGTAGGGTTCGAGGTTGGATGATACAGTGTTTTTCGAAACTATTCAAACCAACACAGCAAAATGTTTCGTACCCTTTCGACCAATCTTTCAAACCAAATGTTCACACCAACTTTCATTAGAATTCAAGATTTTGAAATGTTAAATCTGGATGATTGTCTAATAGGTAATACATCTAGGAGTGTTGCAATATTAGTNTTGAAATGTTAAATCTGGATGATTGTCTAATAGGTAATACATCTAGGAGTGTTGCAATATTAGTCAGGGCTCAAAACCGGTTCAAAACTGAACCGAACCGAACTGAAGAGGTACTATACTTTTTGAAGGATTGGTT